>VMDO01000354.1:67975-92926 GCA_007922755.1 Pedetes capensis | reverse complement strand
ATGTTTCAAATTCTAGTTCTTAGACTCCAGTAGATACTTCCTGAAAGTAAATCTTTGGGAGCACATAGGGTCTACACATAGGTTCTATAGGTGATTCTGACACACACTCAGGTTGGAGGAGCACTTTTCTAGAGGCTTCCCAACTTAACTCTTAACTGGCGCCTACTTAACTCTTTGTTCTCGTCTCCTGTGGGTGGCTGAAATGTTTATTAATAAATAATAACCCTCTCTATCAGTGCCAAGATTCTTTTCCTTAAAGTTTTATTAGTTATATACATTTATTAAAATAAAATATTAAAATGGCTATATCAACCTTATTTCAGTCAGTACACATCTGATAAATCTTTCTCCATCCATTTTCTTTAAAATCTTCCATGTATGTTCACATATATATATATATATGTATATATATATATATATATATATATGTATATATATATATATATATTTTTTTTTTTGCTGGTCACGGTGGCGCATGCCAGTAATCAATGAGCTGTGGGAGGATGAGGTAGGAGGATCATGAGTTTGAACAGCCTGGGAAACACTTTTACCTGTAGCTGTACCACTATGACAGCCAATCTTTACCCACGTCTAGAACACTAGAGGTGTGGTAGAGTGGATGGGGTGAATAAATATTATGTTTTATATCTTATGTTGTTTTTAGGTACTGTTGAGTTGGTTGGTGTCTGACTCATAGTAACCCTAGGTACAACAGTTGAAACACTATTGTCGTGCTTCTCTGCTATTCATAAGGTTTTCAATGGCTGACAGTCTTTTGGGAGTGGTTTGCCAGGTCCTTCTCCCAAGCCTATAGCACCTGGTATTCCTAGGCGGTCTCCCATCCAAGTACTAACCCAGTCTGAACCTGCTTAGCTTCCGAGATCTGATGGGGATTGGATGCCACAGTGGTAATGGCTATAGGCTTATGTCTTATAGTCTGTGCTTATTTAAATTTCCTAAAAATGTGCTGGTTCTTGTTTGACATTCCTTCATCTCAAATCTTCCTCCTGAAATTACTCTCTTCTTACTGAAGAATATTGTTTACAATTTTGTTACTTACTGGACAGTCTGTTGGCAGTGAGTATTCTCAGTATTTGTCTTAAACATTATTATTTTGCCCTAATTTTCAAAGATAATGTTGCTGGATGTATACTTTTAAGTTGATATTGTCTAAGTTGATATTGAAGGAATTTCACTGCTATCTGGTCTTCACTGTATTGTCAGAAAGTCAGCTCTCAGTTTAATGAACATTCCTTTGCAATATTTTATATCATTGTCAACTTTGAGGATCCTCTCCTTTTCTTTACTTTCTGTTGTTGCCAGGTCAAGTCTCTAGGTGTTTATTTCTTTTCATTATCCTGTAATTCACTGAGATTCCTGAGTCTGAGAATTTTAGCCTACAAATGAAATAAAATTTTGGAACAATATGAAAAACTAAGCCATGAAGTGACTCTGTCGCCTCAGTTCACCGTGAAGGCAGAGATGCAAAGCCTCCAGCCACTTCGTGGGACATATCACAGTGAAAAATGTATTGTTGTCTGGAAGATAACAGATCAAACCTAGAAAGGTAATAACTTCCACTGAATTGAGGATTTGCTAAGTACACAGTAGCTGACGTGTAGATGCTGCCTAAGAAGTATTTTGTAGATAAAGGCTAAGTTGTAGGAGTTCCCAAAACAACATTTCAAATCATCTTGGCAAAGGAAGACTGCTAATTGGATCAAAACCAGACTCCTTACACGTGCAGCTGAATTCATCTATCACTGAACACATACCCATTAACCCTCATTTCTGTTCTGGAGTTAGACCACTGTGCGCAAAAATCTCAAGCTGGAACTTAGTAACTTTTCAGATCTATTTCTTAGTTATTAAATTTTTCTCAACTTTTCAAGTAAACCCAGAAAAAAATCACCATTCTTCAAATTCTCTAGAGTGAGAATAAATATCTCACCATACATAGCTGGCCTTGTGGCAGCTCTGGTGGACAAAAGCTATAGGTAAATGTTGAAAAACAACATAATGGGACATTTCACTTCAGACTTAGCCAATATTCAATCTCAAAGTATAATCCACTATTTCTTTATCATAAACTATGAGAACAGGCACTTCTTTGATACCTGTTCTACTATTTTGTTAAGCTACCCTGTTTATTCGAGTGCGACACTTGATTCTTCATTATTCTTTTGGTTCTCATATTTCAGGGGCATATAAGATCTCTTTGGATTAAAACCGAAAGAGCAGTTTCTCTTGTTCCAATCAAAAACTCAATCCCTCCTTCACAAATGTATGGTTAATCAATTTTGCATTCCTTCGTATATCTTCGCAAATAACCATAGCTCTTCCAGCAGTCCTATTTCAAGGGAACAGACTTGCTTCCATGAAACTTCAAGTGATTGTCTATGTTCTTTCCCTTCTCTCTCCGATTTATTCCACTCACAGCTGAGTTCATTCCTCTGTGAATTTTATAATGGCATCAGACAAAAGTACAACATTAAGACTAATTATTGAAAATTTTTTGTAAAATTATCAAGGCTTGGATGGGTTCGCTTAAGAACCCAAAGGGAGCTATGATCTGCAAAATGATAAGCAGCTAAACTTTTCCATTTCCAATTCTGTCACTAAGCATTTGTCACTGATTTTCACATAGTAAGTACACAGTCTAGTGTGCACATCGGAATGCTTATCTTGATCCCTTGTAGCTAAAAAAGAGTATCACATTGAGAGACACAAGACTGATTTTGTTTCTTGGAACCAAGATATAATACTCAACCATTCAAGATCTAAATTTCCTTATATGTTAAAGGAACATTTTGGTCATGGAAACTTCTTCCACCTCTAAAATTGTACCTTGTTGTTGTTGTTAGGTGCCATCGAGTCAGTATCCGACTCATAGCGACCCTCATAGGGTTTTCAATGGCTGAGTGCTTCGGGATTGCCTTGGGAGTGGATTGCCAGGCCCTTCTCCCATTTTTGCGGTGCTGGGAATTGAACTCGGGGCCTCAGAGACTGCAGCGCAGCGCTCTACCCACTGAGCTAAATCCCAGCCCCAAAATTGTACCAAGTCATAGTTTTTTAAAAGAAACGGTAAAAGAGAAGGAGATAAAGTTTTACACATCTTACCTACCCATTTTCAGCAGCACTAACAATATAAGGGTGTTTAGAGAAGTCCCTTGCTCTTGCCAAACATGTTACTGAAGCTGAATGACCAAACAGGAGTTCTTTAGCTGAAATCTGAAAATGATGAGAATAGGCTTTTAAATAACTTTATACTGTTTGAAAAATAAAAACATTACTCTACATATCCTCATTAGAAAACATTCATGTTATCCTTTTTCTATACATACATTTCAGAAAGACAAACATATAGTATTCCAGAGCCACAGAATAAACTTTTAGGTACAACTGTGTTGTACCTAATTTTTTGTTTCTTTTTGTAAGGTGTCCATCATGAAACCTAGATGACTGCCAGACCTGTTTTACAACATCCATGTTTTGAATACAAAGATGTCAGTGTTGATGCTTATTATGAGCAAAATACCCCCAACTGATAGCAGCATATCAATGTGCAGACTTCATACTGGGCATGGTGGCACATGCCTGTAATTCCAGCACTTGGGAGGCTGAGGAAGGAAAATCACACCTTTGAAGATAGCCTGGGTCCCACAGTGAGACCTTGTTTTGAAAACAAAACAAAAGAGAAAAGCATACAGATATCAGAATTGAAATGAGCTTACAAAATAATACAAGAGAAAATATTACCTATTATTAGATAAATAAAACATTATCTAACCGTGATAAGACCTTATTGGCAGTAAGACTGTAAACTGGTAAATCTTGGAAAACAGTATGGAGGTTCCTTAAAAAATAGAGCCATTATATGGTCCAGTAATCCCAGTTCAGTGTATATACACAAAAGAATTGATATCAGAATTTTTGAAGGGGTATCTGTTCATTGCAGGATTATTCATAATAACCAAGGCATGAAGACAACCTAAACATTCACCAATGGATGGATAAAGGAAATGTGTATATACACAAAATGGAATATTATTCAGTCATAGAAAAGAAATTCCTGCTATTTGTGACAACATAAATGAAGTTGTAGGGCATTATGCTGCGTAAAATAAGCCACAAAGATACACTGTATGATTTCACTTATATGAGGAATCTAAAATACTCAAACTTACAGAAGCATAGAGTACCATGATGGCTCCTAGGGACAGGAGGTGAGGGAGAAATGATTAGATGTTTGTCATAGGGTACAAAAGTTGAATTATAAGATAAATAGGTTTCAAGGCCCTGATACACAACATAGCATGTACAGTTAATAATAGTATATGGGGACAATGTAGCTCATAGTAGAGTGCCTACTTATAACATGTGTGAGGCCTTGAGTTTAATTCCAGGCACCACAAAAATAATAACAAGTACTGTATAATATTACATGCTTGAAATTTGCTAGGATAGTAGATCTTAAACATTCTGACCACATATACAAAACAGCAATCATCTGAGGTGATATATGTGTTAATTAACTTGATTGTGGTCCTCATTTTACAACGCATATGTGTATCAAGGGCTGGGATTTAGCTCAGTTGGTAGAGCGCCGCTCTGCAGTTTCTGAGGTCCCGGGTTCGATTACCAGAACTGCAAAAATGGGAGAAGGACATGGCAATCCACTCCCAAGGCAATCCCGAAACAGTCAGCCATTGAAAATCCTATAACGGTAGCTATGAGTCGGATACGACTTGAAGGCACCTAACAAC
This sequence comes from Pedetes capensis, assembly GCA_007922755.1. NCBI lineage: Eukaryota > Metazoa > Chordata > Mammalia > Rodentia > Pedetidae > Pedetes > Pedetes capensis. The sequence continues at coordinate 88,160 of VMDO01000354.1, read as the reverse complement.
ACCAACAATTTGTGGGGCTTGGATTTGGCTCAGTTGGTAGAGTACTGCGCTGCAGTCTCTGAGGTCTCGAGTTCAATTCCCAGCACAACAAAAATGGGAGAAGGGCCTGGTAATCCACTCCCAAGGCAATCCCGAAACAGTCAGCCATTGAAAACCCTATGAGGGTCGCTATGAGTCGGATACCGACTCGATGGCACCTAACAACAACAACATGTATATCAAATTACCACACTGAATATCTTAAATAGAAATTGTGCTTGTCAATTATATCTTAAAGCTAAAAGAAAAATATTTGAAATTCTATCAGTCATGGATCAAATACCATGTAGAGAACATTTTAAGCATCATAATTTCACTTCTAAATTATCTGTTACATAAAATGTCTAAAATAAATGTTTCTTATTTATATAAAAATAAAAGATTAAGAAAATAAGAAGAAAAGTCACAAATTAGGAGAAACATTTGTGAGAGACACACCTGATAAAGATTTATCTAAATATACAAAGAATTATTAAAACAATAAGAAATGAAACTCTTGATTAAACAATAGTCAAAAGGTCTGAGCAGACAACTCACTGAAGAATATTGTATATTCTCAAATCTAATTCACATCTGTCCAAAGTTTTGTTGTTGTTGTTGTTGTTGTTAGGTGCTATCAAGTCAAGTCCAACTCATAGCAACCCCATGTATAACAGGATGAAACACTCCCTAACAGTGTGCCATGCCCAGCACTATGTCAGTGCTTCTCTGCTATTCATAAGGTTTTCAACGGCTAATTGTTTTAGAATTGTTTCTAGAGTGGGCTACCAGGTCCTTCTCCCATTTTAGAGAGCTACAAAATCAGATGCTAATTAGAATTTCAGGTGGATTGGATTCAGTTTGAGAGAGGTGGGTCAAGGTTTCTTGACCACAAATCCAATCCTTACAAGATTCTAATCAGCATCTGATTTTGTAGCCCTCTAAAACTGTTGAAAGGGTGAGGATTAAATTCAAGAATACAAGGTATACACAGATAGTAAATGAGCATGTAAAAAGATGTTCCATATCATATATCGTCAAGAAAATGAAAATTAAAGACAAAATGAGATATCACTACACACCTAATTGTTGTTACATGCCCCTTGGTCAGATCTGACTCATAGCGACCCCATATACAACAGAATGAAACACTACTCAACACTGTGCCATGACCAGTACTATGTCAGTGTTTCTCTCATATTTCATAGAGTTTTCAATGGCTGATTGTATCAGAACTATTTCAGGAGTGGACTGCCAGGTCCTTTTCCAATTTTTTGCAGTGCTGTGTATCGAATCCAGGGACTCAAAGAGCTCAGAGTAAGTAGCACTCTGCCAACTGAGCTAAACCCCAGCCAAACACCCCTAACAGAATGGTCAAAATCCAGAACACTGACAACAAATGCTTGCAGGAATGTGGTACAGCAGGAAGACTCATTCATTGCTAGTGGGAATGCCAAATGGTACAGGTACATTGGAAGTGAATTTATCAGTTTCTTGTTAAAGTAAAATACACTTATCATAAAATCCAGTAATGACATTCATTGGTACTCACCCAAATGAGTTGAAAAGCCTTGTCTATGCAAAAACCTACATGCATGTATTTATAGTAGCTTTACTCATAATTACAAATATGTAGAAGCAGCCAAGACATCCTTCAGTAGGTTATCAGATAATATGTGGTACTATACATCAATACAATGAAATATTATTCAGTGCTAAAAAGAAAAGGCCTACAGCCATACCACTGTGGCATCTGATCCCATCACATCTCGGAAACTAAACAGGGGCCGACCTGGTTAGTACTTGGATGGGAGACCACCTGGGAATACCAGGTGCTGTAGGCTTGGGAGAAAGACCCAGCAATCCACATCCCCAAAACAACTAGTCATTGAAAACCCTATGAACAGCAGAGAAACACTAACAATACTATTTCTCCTGTTGTAGTAGGGTCATTATGAGTTGGACACTGACTCAACCTAATAACACCTAATAACAATAACAAAAAGAAATGAGCTATTGAACCATGAAAAGACATTTAGAAACCAAAATGAATATTACTTAGTGAAAGAAATCAATCTGAAAGGGCTACTACAGTATGAGTCCAACTATAGGCATTCTGGAAATGGCAAAACTAAAGAGATTAAAACATCAGTTGTTATCTGGGGTTTAACTCAGTTGGTAGAGTGCTCCTCAGTACCACAAAATGGGAGGACCTGGCAACCCACTCCTGAAACAATCAACCATCAAAATCCTTATGAATAGAAGAGAAATGCTGACATAGTACCGGTCATGGCAGCATGTCAGAGAGTGTTTTGTTCTGTTGTACATAGGGTTGCTATGAGTCAGACCTGAGTGGATGGCACCTAACAACAAAGCTGTCAAGGATTTGAGGTAGCAAAACATGAATTTGTGGAGCACACAGAGCTTTTAGGGCAATGAAACAATTGTATGTGACACTATAACTAGTGGATACATGTCATTATAAGTTTCTCAAAATTCACAGCATGTCAACATAAAGAGTGAACCAACTCTAATGTGGACTGTGGACTTTGGTGATAATGACGTATAAACTCTTTGCTTATAACCAATATACCACTCTATGTGACATGCTGATAGTGGGGGAGATGCAGGTATAGTGTAGCTGTGTCCTTTGGGTCTGACATGACCATTGCCACCTTGAAGCAGAGCTACTGTGATGGTCTACCAGAGACCTTGGTCCATAGGTGACCTTGAACCATAGTCAAGGCAATAGAATAAACATGATTATACAGCAGATAGCTAAGCTTATACTAATGGTAATGGGATTGTTAACATTCCGTCTTGGAGGGAAAGGTGTGGGTCACTAGGCCCTGAAGAAACCTTCTCCTGAGATGCCAATCACCCAGTAGGGGATAAAGCTAAGTTGTATAAAAGGTAAAACAAACAAACAAAAAAAATTAATTGGGGGTGGGCTTCTCAGTGGAGCATCTGGTTGTAAATCACCCGTGCTCCTGTAACTAATCCCAATAAACTCATTAATTCGAAAAGCTAGACTTGATAGAATCTTTGTTCTCTGCACCCTCTCTATTTGGAGTGAATAGGCACTTCTTTTTGCCTTCCCAGAAAAGTCACACAATGCTAAACTACAAACAAGATGTTAACTAAATGACTGTTTAAAATGCCAATATTTTTATCCTCTACAAGAATTTCAAAAGCATGATACTAAGGGCTAATTCTTCTATTATCTCATGTGCAAAAAAAAGCATATTCCTTATTATTTTGTAAAATAAAATTTTGGAAGTTAAACTATAAAATAGGAAACATAAAATCTCCTTAAATGGAGAGTGATGATAGACCAAAAATCTGATTTGAAAAAACAAAAAATGTCTTGTGGAAAATAATAAAAAAAAAAGATACTAAATTTTTACAATTACAAAGAGGGTCTTGTGGTTGATTAGAATTAATTACTAATTTCCTTTTATTTTATTTTTTGTGGTACTGGGGGTTGAAATCAGGTCTTCGCACTTGCATGCTTTGCAAGTGCTGTACCATTGAGCTGCACCCTCAGCCAATTTTTTTTTTTTTTTTTTTTTACTTTTTGAGACAGGGTCTCACTAAATTACACAGACTGCTACTGGTCTCAAACTTGAAATCCTCCTGCCTCTGCCTCCGAGTCATTGGGACTACAAGTATGCACCACTGCACCCGGCAGAATTAATTACTAATTTCTAACTCTACTGTTATCCTGCAAAGTCCAGAAGTTTCTTTCTCAGAAAGCCATACACTCTTTCCTACTACCACGCTCAAAGTTGCATACAACTATGAATTTAATCCATTTCTAAGGTTAAAAGATATCTACCTATGTTTTATTGCCTATGCAAAGGCATTTGACTGTTTGGATCATAACAAATTATGGCTAACACTTCAAAAATGAGAATACCAGTGCACCTAATTGTACTCATGAGGAATCTGTACATGAATCAGAAGGCAGTTGTTCGAATAGAACAAGGAAACACTGCCTGGTTTAAAGTTGAGAAAGGTGTGCATCAGGGCTGTATCCTTTCACCATCTCTTCAATTTATATGCTGAGCAAATAATCCGAGAGGCTGGACTTTGTGAGGAAGAACACAGCATCAGGATTGGAAGAAGACTCATTAGCAACCTGTGTTATGCAGATGACACAACTTTCCTTGCTGAAAGTGAAGAGGGTTCAAAACATTTACTGAAGAAGATCAAAGATCATAGCTTTCAATATGGGTTGCCACTAAACATCAACAAAACAAAAGTCCTTATAACTGGGTCAGTATGCAACTTCACAATAAATGGAGAAAAGATAGAGGTTGTCCAAGATTTTGTTTTGCTTGGCTGTATAATCAACATCCACGGAAGCAACAGTCAAGAAATCAAAAGACACATTGCTCTAGGAAAAGCTGTGGCAAAAGATCTCTTTAGATTATTGAAAAGTAAAAATGTCACATTGAAGACGAAGGTGTGTCTGACTTATGCCATGGTATTTTCAGTCACATCATATGCTTGTGAAAGCTGGACAGTGAATGAGGGAGACAGGAAAAGAATTGATGCTTTTGAATTATGGTGCTGGAGACTTCTATTGAATACACCATGGACTACCAAAAGAACCAACAGATCTGTCCCAGAAAAAGTGCAACCAGAATGGTCCTTGGAAGCAAGAATGGCCAGACTGCATCTTATATATTTCAGACATGTAGTCAGGAGACATCAGTCCCTGGAGAAAGACATCAATCCCTGGAGAAAGACATCATGTTTGGGAGAGTGGCAGGTCAATGAAAAAAAGGAAAACCCTCCACCAGATGGATTGACACAGTGTCTGCAACAATGGGCTTAAACATCAATAAGATCCAGTGCCTGGCACAGAATTGGGAAGTGTTTCAATCTGCTATACATAGGGTCACTATGAGTTGGACTCTATTTGACAACACCTAACAACAACAACAACAACAATCAACACCCGTGGAAGCATCAGTGAAGAAATCAAAGGATGCATTGCTCTGGGAAAAGCTGTGGCATAAGATTTCTTTAGAGTATTGAAAAGTAAAGATGTCACATTGAAGATGAAGGTATGCCTACCTCATGCCATGATATTTTCAGTTGCATCATATGGTTGTGAAAGCTAGACATTGAACAAGGGAGACAAGAGAAGAGTGGATGCTTTGAATTATGGTGCTGGAGATTTCTATTGAATATACCATAGACTGCCAAAAAAACAACTGATCTGTCCTTGAAGAAGTGCAACCAGAGTGCTCCTTGGAAGTAAGGATAGCTAGACTGTGTCTTACGTATTTTAGACATATAGTCAGGGGGAATCAATTCCTAGAGAAAGACATCATGTTTGGGAGAGTGGCAGATCAATGAAAAAAGGAAAACCCTCTACCCGATGGAGTGACATAGTGTCTGCAACAATGGGCTTATACATAAATAATGTCGTGTGCCTAGCACAGAATTGGGGAGTATTTCTTTCCACTGTACATAGGGTCACTATGAGTTGGACTCAACTTGACAACACCTAACAACAACAAAAACAACAAAAGGTTTAAAGTGAAGTGAGGCTTAGGGCACATTAAGGACATTTTTTTGTCCAAAAAAAAAAAAAAAAAACCTTAGACAAACTATCAGAATGGAATACTCTCATCTTTTCTATGAAGTCCTCATTCTGCTACTAAATCCCCCCATATATTTGACTAAACTGTGACAATTCCCTATAATCTCATTTCACTATATTGTAGAACTGCTGAGAAAAATTTAAAAATTAAAAAGCACATTTTACACTCAAACCTAGTTCTTGTCATGCTGAAATCAAGGAGACTTATTGTGATGCATTAGCTCTATCTCTGTGGAGTACAGGTCCCTCCTAAATCCATCCTCAGGTGCTTCTAATAGTACAAATAAGAAAGGTATACTCCTGGGCAGTGTTTGAATCCCAATTTCACATATGAAAAAATATCAAGGTTCAAAGAACATGTCATTTATCCAATGTCACAGAGTTGGGAAATATGAGGCCTAGAACTTCACCCACATCGCCATTCTTTCGCTCTGTGCACATTGCTATTCTTCCGTTTTGTTGTATTTCTTTCTGAGTATTGTTGTTGTTATGTGCCCTCAAGTCAGATCTGACTCATAGCAACCCTATGTCCAATAGAACAAAACACTACTCAACACTGTGCCATGCACATGATCTTTTTATGCTTGAGCCCAATACTGCAACCACTATGTTTCTCCTCATTTTGAGTCATGCCCCATCAGCAAAAGGAGGCCCCAGAAACATTACTCCATTTCCATCATTAAGGCCAAATCTACTTTGAGGAGACAACTCTTCCCTAATCGTTTCTTGAATGCCTTCCAGCCTTGGGGGCTTATTTTCCAGCACTATATTTGACAGTGCTTCTCTGCTATTCACATGGTTTTCGTTAGCTAGTTGTTTCAGGAGTGGGCTTCCAGGTCCTTCTCCCTAGTCTGTCTTAATCTAGACACTGTCTACCATGGGTGGACCTGCTGGTATCTGAAATAACTACTGATGGATCTCACAAAGTCCTAGGGAAACTTGAGGGCTGTGGGAGTAGACCCTGAGGCTGGAGGCAGGAGACAGCACCTAAGCAAGTGATTAGAAGCCCAGGTCAGTGAGAAACACATTTTCTTGCTCCCCTGCACCCTGTCATCCCACACCACCCATGGGTGGGGAAAGACTGAGGTACCTGCCCAATCCTCTACTAAATTCATGAATACTCCAAGATGTACAGCACCTAAATCACCTTCTTTTCCTCCCTGCTAGAATTCTCTAATCCTCTTAACCCCTCTTTAAATAAAGGGTGCATACCATCATGTTAGCAGTCCTACCATCTCCCAAAACCCAAACCTGGAAGGTACCCTTTCCTGTTCCCTCTCCATTACCCCAGATTCAACTCGTTTCTTGGTTCTCTCCATTCTCTCTTTTTAACATATTTCTAGGTTTGGTCTCTCCTTCATCCCTCTGCCACCAATTTTGTTCGTCCTCAAAAAAAAAAAAAAAAAAAAAAAAAAAAAAAAAAAAAAAAAAAAAAAAAAAAAAAAGGCTAAATTACTGTAGAAGTCTTCTACCTATAGGCCCTGATCTAATCTTCCTCTTCTTTAACCTGCTCATCATTAGCAAGCGATATTCCAAAACACAAATATAATAGAATAGTAGTATGTCATTTCCTCACCAAAAACAATCTCAAAAACCTCTTACCATCACCATTGCCTTTTTTTTTGGGGGGGGGGGGTTCTGGTTTTTTTGTTTGTTTGATTTTGTTTTTTGCAGTACTGGGGGCTGAACCCAGGGCCTCGTCCTTGCATGCTTTGCAAGTGCTGGACCATTGAGCTGCGCCCCCAACCCATTTTTTTACTCTTTTTTTTTTTTTTGAGACAGTGTCTCGCTAAGTTACACAGACTGCCTCTGGTCTCAAACTTGTGATCCTCCTGCCTCCGCCTCCCAAGCTACTGGGATTATAGGTGTGTGCTACCACGCCCGACTCTATTTTGTTTTGTGCAGGGTGGTGGATCAAATCCAGGGCCTTGTGCATGCTAGGTAAGTGCTCTACCACTGAGCTGCACCCCAGCCCTTTTGTTATTTTGAGACAAAGTCTCACTAACTTATGCAGGTTGCCTCTAGCCTTGAACCTGAAATCCTCCTGCCTCAGCCTCCTAAGCAGCTATGATTACAGGTATACACCATGGCTTTTAATTAGCAAGTACTGTTAGCTCTTGTCACACGCCCATGCCATGCTGGGCCTGTCCCATCCTTTCCAGATATGCCTTTCACCTGGAATTTACACTCCATGTTCCAGGTCTACTAAACTACTTTTGCCAGTTCCCTGAAGGCAAAATGTGCATGCTGTTTTCATATACACACCTATTCCCTCTGCCTACAATCTCATTCAACCTTCAACTCCTGTGTACTCTTTAGGATTCAGCTCAAATGCAGTATCACTCTCAGAAAGCTTGTCTCTTCAAAACCACAAGATACAACTTCATACCTGTTATGATAGCATTTATGTGCTCTCTCTATATACACATAGATGTATACGTGTGTCTGTGTAACCACTGTAAACTATTCGTGAGAATGTAAAGTGGCATTGCCACTGTAAGGATTTCCTTCAGAAATTAAAAATAGAATTACCATATAAGCCAGAAATTCCACTTCTAGGTGCTCTGTATACCCAGAACAATTGAAAGCAAGGATGTAGACAGATATTTGTACACCCACGTACATAGCAGCAGTGCTCACAATACTTAAAAGGTGGAAGCAGCATGAGTGTGCATTGAAGGATGATGGATGAACGAAGTATGGTGTGGGGATATACACACACATACATCAGACTATTATTCAATCTTACAAAGGAAGGACATACTATTACATGTTATCCGGATGAACCTTGAAGATACTACACTAAGTGAAATGAGCCTGTCACCAAAAGATATTTTTTTTTTTCTTCAGGAATAGGGGGTCAAGCCTAGGGTCTCCCACATGCTCTCTCACTGAGCTGCATCCCTAAACCTTTCTTATTTTTAATTTTTTTTTTTTTTTGAGACATGGTCTCACTAGGTTATGCTGGCTGCCTCTGGCCTTGACCTTGCGATCCTCCTGCCTCAGCTTCCTGAGTCTCTGGGATTACAGGCAGGTGTCAAGGTGCCTGGCTCAAAAAGACAAATTCTGTGTGATTCCACTTATATAAGGTATGCAGAGTAGTCAAATTCATAGACACAGAAAATGGCACATTGTACTATTCAATATCTTATCCACAATACTAATTTTTCACAAATTTATCATGTGCATTTCCAAAATACAAATCTCATCCCATCCCCTATTTAACCTTCTCAATGGCTCTCTTTGCCTAGAGTGACAGTCAAATAAAAACTTCACTTGTCACTTCAACTTCTCCATGACTAGATCCCATCTTTTCTTCTGGTCTCTCCTCTCTGACATTTATTCACATCTAAGCTCCAGAAATAGAGAGTTCTTCTCCTTCATGCAAGGACAAGCAGTTTCTGTTCTTGTTGGCTTGACTCTTATTTCTACTCCACATCTCTAACCTGAGTTTCTCAATATCAGCACTACTGACATTTTGGATGGGAAAATTGGGCTGTCATGAGTACTCTGGGATGCTTCCAACACCCTGGCCTCTACCCACCAAATGCCAATAGTTTCTCTCCCCTTCCAATTTTGACAAACAAAAATGTCTGCAGATATTACCAAATGTCTTTTGTGTGCTGTCTGTTGAGAACCACTGCTTTAGATGGACATAGTGGCACATGCCTATAATCCCAATGACTTGGAAGGCTGAGACAGGAGGATCATAGGTTTGAGGCCAAAGGCAGCCTACACAATGTAGAGAAACTCTGTCTCAAAATAAAAATAAATAAAAAATTATAAAAGGAAGATAGGCATCATGGCCATGCTTATAATCCCAGTGATTCAGGAGGCAGGACAATCATGAGTTTGAGGCCAGAGGTAGCCTGTGCAATGTAGCAAGACTCTTGCCTCAAAATAAAATTAAAAAGATTGGGGGAAGGCAGGTCAGTGACAGAGCACTTGCCCAAGTTCTTTCTCTACTACAGTACAACCTGTAGGCTGTACCAGCATAGGTCTTCTTATTCATATTTGAACTCATGAGTAACTAGCAAACAGCCTGATTTATAATAGTATTGATAAAATGCATGCTGAAAAAATGCCAAATAAATACCAGGAACACATAAAAGAAGATAAGGATACCAGGATTCCAAATTTCTTACGCTTATAGGGACCTACACATAGCTAGGCAACTACTCTTGCTAGATAATAATATGTTTCAACATTAAGAAGATTAGCGTTTTAAGCCATTGAGAAGTCTTGAGTTTAAACTATAACAGAAAATATATATTTTCAGATTTATACGGCCCACCATTTTCAAAGCACAGCTATTGGAATAATACCCATTCCTTCTTCCAAGGATGTTCATAAACATTGGAGTTCTTGGCAGGCCTGTAGTAGAACTGTTCAGTGATGGGAGATGTTAATTAATTACACTATAAAATAGAATTACAATTAATTGTTAATTTAGGTTTTAAAGTGACAGACTTTAAAGGCTAAAAATAGTCTTTGATCTTTAAAAGGGTTCTTAATGAGGGCAGTATACTTTAAGTACATCATTAGCTTAAATGTTCACATTGGGTCTAGAGACTGCAAGTGTTAAGCAAATATCTATTCCAATATGTTAAATGTTTATGACTTGGGACAGAGACAATTAATTGCTAATCAATGGGCCAAATCCTAGGTGAGGTCAGGTTCTGAAATAGCAAGACAACAATGGTAAATTAGATTTAGAGCATTTTGATGTGATCTGTAAAAAGCACAGGAAAGCAGAGACTAAAAGAAAAGCAAGCAGGCCAAACCAGCAGAAACACCCAGATAATTAAGATATTACTCATTTGGTTAACAGTGGCTTTCAGGAGGGCCCCTTGTTTAGATTAATGAGCCATAATTTTTAGAACTATATTTACATGTCTGTGGTTCACTTACTTTAGCATATAATTCAGGACATAAAATAGTAAAACTCAGCATAGTTTAAAGAGTACTAGCATGTAGCTGGTCCCTAAGATTAGCAATATTCATAATTTTCCAATATGGTTTTGATCTACTATATACTACTTTACTTTCTCTAAATTGATAAGTAAAACCAATTTTATTACTTCAGTGAGCAGCTTTATGCCAATAATGGAAACGCTCCACTGTTACTGCATGTAGAAACAGCAAGCAGTGTTTATTGTGCGAATGGGGTCCATTCCAATACCAATAGTTTTCACTAACCTTTAATTCAGGTGAGAGATTCCAGAGACAGAGCTGCCCCTCCTGACTTCCAGTCACAATTGTCTGTTGGTCATCAGTGATCATGATGGCAGTGATGCTGTGTGGAGGGGCTTGCTTTCCCCATAGTGCCACAGCCTGTAGGGCAGTCCTCATGTTAGGCGAATCCTGGATACACAGAGGAGGAGAAGAGGGTATATAGTCACCTTGCTTAAATTTGGAGGAACTGATCATATTACAAAGTGGATTTGTAATGATACAGACTTTAATGATGTATTTACTTCATCATCAATTAGAGAAGGTAGTTATCAGACACTGAAACTACCATGCCCACTGCTAATCCATAAAAGAAGAATGGCTTTCCTTTCAATTCTTGATCATTGAGGCTGATGAAAGGAAAAAGGATACTCTTCCCTGCACACCCAGCCCTTAGGGTGGCTTTACCCTAAGACGCTCCAAAGTCCAGCCAGATTTCTCAAGAATAGGCTAACTATATAGTATAATATACTGTACAGCTTTACAGACTCTTCTTTCCAGAAATGCCACCTCATCTAGGTAACATGCCCATACAATATCTGAAGTTGCTATTAAAAAAGAAAGTATTTCATAAAAATAGTGTTTCCTATTCTTCAAAGATTCATGTATGAATGTCACAATTTCTGCCATATTAATGTCCTAGCTATACTACTTTTTATAATTTTATGTGACTAATTTTTGTACTTTGTATCTTCCTAAATAATAATCTTCATGAAATCACTACCTTCATGTGTTACTTGTAAGGGTTGAAATGAATACATAATTATCAAAACAAAAAAAAGCTTGCCTGTATACTATCCACTGATGTGTGCATTACATTTTGTGAGACACTAAATTAAATATTCTCTCCAAATAAGCTTTTTTTCTTAATTGGGCCTATAATTTAGAATATTTGTTTAATTCCATTAAAAACATCAAAAAGAGAAAAGAGAAAAATGGTATCAACCATATTTCCCACATTTGCTTTGATAAGTCAAAAAAATAAAAATTTCCTGTTGAACAGAATTTCTGTTAATAAAGTATCAAAATGATAAATACCAATAATAATTTTTAAAAATTATAGTACATGTTTATAATGTTCAGTTATATATATTTACACATGCACACACAGATATATAAATATGGGTATACACTGACAACATGAATTCAACATGGGCAGAGCATAACCCACCAACTAGTTCTATTAAAATTCAAGTGTAGTTCCGTTTTTAAGAATTTAGTATCTAGTTCCCCATGGTTCACTTCTTAGGGCAGTGTGCAAGTCTCTCTAGTCTATAACATATTTGTAATTTTTTTCTTTTTTTTTTCTTCCTTTTCTTTTTTGTTCTGTAGCGCAAGCTAGCCTTGAGTTCATAATCTTCCTGCCTCAGCCTCCTTGGCACTAGGATTACAGGCTTGTGCCACCATGCTCAACAACATACCTATGATATTCTTACTAGCATACCAATCCACCATGAAACCTAGGTTTCAATAGGAAATCCTCTGAGCCTTGCAATTTTGAATATCAGTACCACCCATATTAATCATGCCTGGAGCCATAGCCCTGTGGCATCTAATCCCGTCAGATCTCTGAAGCTAAGCAGGGTCTGGCCTGGTTAGTACTTGGATGGGAGACCATATGGGAATACCAGGTGCTGTACGCTTGGGAGACAGACCCAAAAATCAATCTGCCATTGAAAACCCTATGAACAGCAGAGAAGCACTGACAACAATGTTTCATCTGTTGTATGTAGGGTCACTATGAGTAGGATACCAACTCGACGGCAATTAACAACAACAACATATTAATCATATTATTAAGCTACCTGAAGAGTTCAGGTTGTAACAACACTATAACCTGAACTTAGAACTTTTCTGCTTCAAACAAATAAATAATGCATTATATGTCTATTTAAATTGTTGCTTCATGTCCAAAGTTGCAAGTAAATCTAGGAAATCCCAAGAAATACAAATTGATAGAACTCTGAAAACTAGTACAACAAATATGGGAACTAGATGAGTCTGTGGTTTTGGTGGCTAGGAATTTAAATGTTAATCTACGTAAGGACAAAAAGCAAATTCTTTGAGAAGTAACTTTACTCAATGAAAAGGGAAACAGAAAAACTACACCATTACCCCCAAGCAAATAAGGAAGATTACTTCCAAATATCCAAAGAAAAATGTGCCAAGCCCAAACTACAAGTGGGTGTGGAGTAAAAATATATTCTTATATATAATCCTGGAAACATCATGTGAGAAATTAATGCAAAGAAAAAAAGTTCCCATGTCAATGATACTACTGGGAGATTTGTCAAAAACACTACAGGTATATTGTTGTTGGATATCATAGAGTTGGATCCAACTCATAGTGACCCTATATAAAGCAGAACAGAACACTACCCAACACTGTACCATGTACACAGTATTTATATGTTTGAGTCCAATGTTGCAGTCACTATGTTTCTTCTCATTTTGAGTCATGCCACATCAGCAAAAAGAGGTTTCGGAGTCTTTACTCCATTCCTATCATTAAGGTCAACTCTACTTTGAGGAGGCAACTTTTCTCCAACTGTTTTTTGAATGCCTTCCAGTCTGGAGGGCTCATTTTCCAGTACTAAATTAAACAGTACTTCTCTGCTATTCATAGGGTTTTCAATGGCTAGTAGTTTGGGGAGTGGGCTGTAGAGTCCTTCTCTCTAGTATATCTTAGTCTAGAAACTCAGCTGAAACCTGTCTACCATGGGTGGCCCTGCTGGTATCTGAAATACCAGTGACATAGCTTCAAGTATAACAGCAACAAGCAAGCCCCCATAGCACAACACGGTGACAGACTATCAGGGGACAGCTATATTTGAATATCTAAAATCTAAAACAAGAGACTATGTCAAGTGTTAGGAAGAATGTAGAGCAAATGAAATACATACATGATTATGAAAGACAGTTTGGCAGTTCCTTACAAAGCCAGATACATAATTACTATAGGACTCAGTCAACTCACTCCTAGGTTTTACCCAAGAGTGAGCAAAAAATTCAAATGTTTATAGAAAGAGTGCTACATGTGCAATCTTTGTAATAGCTAAAAACTGTAAATAATGTAAATGTCAATAAAAGGTAACTGGATAAAAACACTGTGATATATCCACACAATTGGGGTACTATCCCACCATAATAAAGAATGACCTCCTGATTCACACAACGTGAATCTGAAAATAACTATGTTGAGTGAAAAGAGTAACTAAAATGAATAATACTGCATGAATCTCTTTGTATAAAATTCTACAAAGTTCAACCTAGTTCATAGAAACAGAAAGTAGGTAAGTAATTGCTTGAAGACAAGAAGAAGGAATAAAAATCTCTCTGAGATTACAAAGGAGAATGAGGAACTTTTGAAGATGGTAGATATGTTAATAATTTTAATTGTGATGATGGGTTCCTGGGTGTATACCTATGTCAAAATACCAAATTTTTCACTTTAATATATGTAGGTATTCATACAAGTATTCTGCATGTCAATTATACTTCAGTAAAGTTAGGTTTTGTTTGTTTGCATTTTAAAGTATTTTGGAAGATCTTCCAACAACCAAGACTGAACAGGATTTCTATAGAAACAAAAGACTGTAATAGTAAATAAACTCAATCAAATATTACAAAATATTAAAGAAAATAATAAACCTTGAGCAAATAGAGTGATTAGTACTAGTGATAAGAGAATACTCTAAAATTGCAAAAATCATTAAAAAGCCAAAGACATTAAAAACTTTAAGTCATAGCCTATTAAGAATAAATGGGTAAGGTTTTAAAACAAATACTACTAGAAATAAAGCCTGCAGCCATAGCCCTGTGGCATCCGGTCCCGTCAGATTTCAAAAGCTAAGCAGGGTCAGGCCTGGTTAGTACCTGGATGGGAGACCACCTGGGAACACCAGAAGCTGTAGGCTTGGGAGAAGGACCTGGCAACCCCCTCCCAAAAATCAATCTGCCATTGAAAACCCTATGAACAGTAGAGAAGCACTGACAATAGTGTTTCCCCTGTTGTACAGAGGGTCACTATGAGTCGGATACCGACTCAACGGCACCTAACAACAACAACAACAACTAGAAATAAAACATAACTGTTTAAATAAATTATATCTCAATTAACATGATAAATCAGAATAGACTTAACAGAGAATTATTGTT
This sequence comes from Pedetes capensis, assembly GCA_007922755.1. Classification (NCBI taxonomy): domain Eukaryota; kingdom Metazoa; phylum Chordata; class Mammalia; order Rodentia; family Pedetidae; genus Pedetes; species Pedetes capensis. The sequence goes on along the minus strand of VMDO01000354.1, from coordinate 73,135 downwards.
GTTGTTGTTGTTGTTGTTGTTGTTGTTGTTAGGTGCCGTCAAGTCGGTATCCGACTCATAGTGACCCTCTGTACAACAGGGGAAACACTATTGTCAGTGCTTCTCTACTGTTCATAGGGTTTTCAATGGCAGATTGATTTTTGGGAGGGGGTTGCCAGGTCCTTCTCCCAAGCCTACAGCTTCTGGTGTTCCCACGCGGTCTCCCATCCAGGTACTAACCAGGCCCGACCCTGCTTAGCTTCCGAGATCTGATGGGATTGGATGCCACAGGGCTACAGCTGCAGGCTATAACAGAGAATAATGGACTTAAAAATAATTCTCCAGGATTTCCAGAGTAAGTTGGCAGATTAGAGGCTGCCTCTGTGTGATGTGGGGAAGGAAAAGAGTCAGGGTAATGAATAATAGAGTCCACTCCAAAAAGAGAGTGAGATTTGGAAGGGCACAGAAATCAGAAAGCACGTAATAGGACAGTTTCAAAGCACAGAGAAACAGAATGGCTACACAGGGGAAATGAGCACTCCAGCCTGCAGAGGAAAGAGAAGTAGAAGTCTCACCCAAAAGGTAAGCCAGATGGCCTTAGTGAAGATACACAGTCCTACTCACAACACAAGCCTACGGTCCTCATGACCCAATTGGGGGATTTAGAGAGACAATGGCTCTTTCTGCCTATGGGTCAGCACTGTAGAGGAGATCCATTTTGTTACATATTATGTTGCAGAGAGCTGTGCCCTGGCACCATGTTGAGAAGGAACCTATTGTACAAGACTGAGGTATTCTGGGGGCCTGAAAACAAGGAATAGTTACAAGTCAGGAAGCCTGAGGGCAACATGCCATACCCCTGGGGTAGGACATGGGTGCAACAGGTGGTTGTGGAGAGGAGAAAGGCTGGACACCAACACATTGAGAATTTCAGGTAGAAGGCTCAGGTACCATGGACAGTAGCCCCACCCTCTAAGACAAACAGCCAACCTAGTACCTGAGGAAAACTGCAGAGTCTGATAATCTGTAGCCCAAGGTCAGCAGGCATCTCTACCTCTGGTGCTAACTATCTGCTAGGCAGTTCACTGCCTGTGCAATTTAGAATGCTGAAGCCCAGGGACTGCAGAGTACTTGATCTCTGCAGCCTTCTCCCACCCTCAGAGTATTCAGTGTTGGTCAGGATATGAAAACACTGAGATAGGTCCTCCAGTATAGATCTCAGTACCCTGTTTGTTTCCTCTACTCCCCAACAACACTCTGGAAATACCCTATGGCTTCAGCATTAGCTACCCAGGTGATACAAACTGAGGAGTCTCTGGCATGTATAAGAATCAGTCTGGCCCATAGGCAACAAAGCTGTGTGGCCAGCAGAGGCTTTGGGTACACAGAGAAGAGAAGGTCCTATAATGAAGACAGCCCTACCAGACATTTACCCTTTACTGGTCCAGTCTCAGCGCCAATATAATTGGTAGGAAAGATAAGAGACTCTAACTACAACTTACCACTACCTCTACCTGGCAAAATCCAGTATTATAAAGTACTTTGTCAACTTTTTTCTCTCCTTCCACCTCCTCCTCCTTTTATAAATCTTTTTTCTTTGCTTGTTTTTAATTTTACCTATTTTTCTTTTTAATGCGCTAGGATTTAGCTCAGTTGGTAGAGTGCTGCTCTGCACTCTCTGAGGACCCAGGCTCAACTCCCAGCACTGCAAAAAACTGCAGATGTGGCACCCACTTCTTGAACAATCCCAAACCAATCAGCCATGAAGGTCACTATGAGTCAGACACAACTCTATGGCACCTAAGAACAATGTGCTTTTTAATGCAATTTTTCTTTTTTCTTTGTTAATGTAATCTTTCTTTTTCTATTTGTGCTTTTATATTTACTGTATATTTAATATTGTTTTTATTTCATTTAAAAACTCTTACGTGTTTTATTTTTATCCCTCATCTTATGTTTGTGTCTAATTTGGCTTATGCATTTTTGTTTTATTGTATAAATGGATTTTTAAAATCATTCTCTTTTCTTTCTCTCTTCTTAACATTTTATTCCTTTCTTCTTCTTTTTCCTTCCTTTTATTTAATATGAATTCTTCCTTTTCCCCCTTTTCCTGCCCTATTTATTTTATACAATTAGTATTTTTATTTTACCCTAAATAATTTTTCACTTCATAGTATACTCTACATTATTATTGCCATTTTCTGTTCTATGGCCATTAGTGGTTTAGTAATTAGCCTTAATTGATTTCAAGAGTATTTCTATGTCCTGTATGGTTTGGTACTGTAGCTGTTACAGTGTTTTATTTTCTTACCTCTGAGAGATTGTGGGGCCTGAACCTTCAAGAGAAGGCTGCACACAAAGACTCCCAAATAAATTCCAAAGAAACATTGATCCCAACAGATGCCCAAATCACAACAAAGAAACATGAAAAAGCAAAGCACCATGACTTCTCCAAAAGACTATTAACTCCCTAAGAGCAAAGTCAATGATACTGAAGTGGTTGATGTGCCAAAGAATTCAAAAGACTAATTGTAAAACTGATCAATGATCTCAAAGAGGACACAAATAAGCAAATGGATAAATTGGGAATGTCAATCCAGGTACTGGATGAGAAATTCAGCAAGGAAATTGAGATTATTTTTAAAAACTGGGAATGCTAAAAATGAAAAACCTAATAAATCAAATAAGAAACTTAGTGGAAAGTAACATCACCAGATTAAATCAAACATAAGAATGAATATCACAGATAGAAGATATGGTCAAGGAAATACTACACTCAAATATCAATAGAGAAAAAAATAAACAAGCATGATCACAACTTACAAGAACCGTGGGACATAATGAAGAAACCAAACCAAAGAATCCATGGGTTAGAAGCAGCAGCTGAGGTTAAAACTGAAGGCATAGAAAAGCTATTTAATGAAATAATAGCAGAAAACTTCCCAAAGTTAGGGAGGAAAATGAACACCTAAATACAAGAGGTATTTAGAACCCCAAATAGACATGACCAGAGAAGAACCTCTCTATGTCACAATAATAGTTAAAATGCTAAGACAACAAAGCAAAGAAACATTTTTAAAAGAGGCAAGAGAAAAACACTGACTCATTTACAAAGCTAAAACCATCAAAAAACATCAGACATCTCAGGAGTAACTGTAAAATCCACAAAAGCATGTAATGACACATTTCAAACCCTGAAAGTAAATATCTGCCAACCAAGATTACCATGCCTGCAGCGATAGTCCTGTGGCATCCAATCCCATCAGATCTCTGAAGCTAAGGAGGGTCAGGTCTGGTTAGTCCTTAGATGGGAGACTGCCTGGGAACACGAGGTGCTATAGGCTTGGAAGATGAACCAGGCAACCCACTCCCAAAAATCAATCAGCCATTGAAAACCCTATAACCAGCAGAGAAGCACTAACAATAGTGTTTTTTGCCTGTTGTATGTAGGATTGCTATGAGTTGGATACAAGGGCACATAACAACAACAAGATTACCATATGAAGCAAAAGTATCCTTTAAAACTTATAGAGAAATAAAGACCTTCCATGATAACAATTCATGACCACAAGGTGAGCACTGCAGAAGATAATGTAAAAGAATCCTACACACAGAGGGATATGACACACAAAATATGAGAGATCATGAAAGAATATATCCATAAGAACACATGAACAAATGAGAGCCAGGAAGGAAACAATTATGCCTGACTTAGTAAACCAGAAAACATGTAATGTGATCCAGGGATAAAGAAAAGAACAATCAATATTCACACTGATAAGGAAAATAACCAACAAAATTATAGGGAAATACCAAATTCCTCTAAATAATAACTCTCAATGTAAATGGACTTATTGTTCTAGTTAAAAGATGAAGAGTAGCTGATTCAATTGAAAAAACAAGATCCAACTATCTGTTTTCTCCAAGAAACACACCTCACTGGAAAAGACACTCAAAGACTAAAAACATAAGGATAGAAAATGATTTATCAAGCATGAGGATGTCAAAAAAAGCAAATGTTGTTATATTGATATCTGACAAAGTAGATTTCAGCCAAAAATTAATCAGAAGAGATAAAGTCACTACATTTTAACTAATAAAGAAGAAATCCATCAAGAAGACTTAATGATTGTAAGTATATATGCACTGCACATTGGTGCGCCTAATTTCATAAAATCAACACTACTGAACATAAAAAGACATATCCAGATATAATAATAATGAGTGACAAATACCTCACTCTCATCAACAGACAGATCATCCAAACAAAAAATATCAACAAAGAAACCTTGGAGTTAAACAGCACCATAAATTAAATGAATTTAACAGACATCTACAAATATTTCATCTAACAGCAACAGAATACATATTCATCTAAGCAGTACATGGATATTTTTGTAAAACAGACCATATATTAGGTCACAAAGAAAAGTTTTAACAAATGTAAAAAACTGAAATCATTCCTTATATTTTGTCAAATCATAATGGAATAAAACTAGAAATCAACACCAAGAGAAACAACAAAAACTCTACAAATACATGGAGACTGAACAAAACAACCTTGAATGATCAAGGGGTCACTGAAGAAATCAAGAAGAAAATTTAAAAATCCTAGACTCAAATGAAAATGAAAACACAACCTACCAGAACTTTTGGGATAAGGAAAAGGCAATTCTATGAAGGAAGTATATAGCTATGAGTGCTTATATCAAAAATATAGCTATGAGTGCTTATATCAAAAATATCAAAGAGAGCTCAAATAAATAATGACACACTTTAAGGCATGAGAAAAGCAAGAACAACTCAAACTCAAAACCTGTAGCTCAAAACAAGTAATAAAGATCACAGATTGGGCAGAAATTGATGAAATGGGAACTAAAAGAATGCAAAGAATCAAGCCAGGCAAGGTGGTGCTCACCTGTAATCCCAGTGACTGGGGAGGTGGAGGATTGCAAATTTGAGGCCAGAGGCAGTCTGCGTAATTTAGCAAAACCCTGTCTCAAAAAGTAAAAAAAAAAAAAAAAAAAAAAAAAAAAAAAAAAAAAAAAAAAAAAAAAAAAAAAAAAAAAAAAAAAAAAAAAAAAAAAAAAAAAAAAAAAAAAAAAAAAAAAAAAAAAAAAAAAAAAAAAAAAAAAAAAAAAAAAAAAAAAAAAAAAAAAAAAAAAAAAAAAAAAAAAAAAA
>VMDO01000354.1:0-67875 GCA_007922755.1 Pedetes capensis | reverse complement strand
TACAGCACTTGCAAAGCATGCACGAGCGAGGCCCTAGGTTCAACCTCCAGTACAGAAAAAAAAAAAAAAATTGCAAAGAATCAATGAAACAAAACAGGTTTCTCTGAAAAGATAAACAAGATTCAGAAACCCTTATCTAAACTAACCCAAAGAAAGAGAAAGAAGTTCCAAATTAATAAAATTAGAGATGAAAAGGTGGTTATTGCAACAGATACCAATGAAATATAAAAAAAAATTAGGGATTACTTTGAGAATTCATATTTTAAAAAATGAAAAATTTAGAAGAAATAGATAAATTCCTTAAACACATATGATCTACCGAAATTAAATTGATACCATAAATAACTTAGACCTATAATGATCAAAGAAATTGAGGCAGTAGTAAAGAGTCTCCTAACAAAGAAAAGCCCAGGACCTGATGGATTCTCAGCTGAATTCTACTAGGCCTTTGAAGAAAAGTTAAGATCCACTCGCCTCAAAATATTCCATAAAATTTAAGCTGGGCGTGGTGGTACAGGCCTGTAATCCCAGGGGCTTGGGAGGCAGGAGCCAGGAGGATCGCAAGTTCAAAACCAGAGGAAGTCTGCGTAACTTAGCAAGACCCTGTCTCAGAAAGTATAGAAAAAAAAGGGGGGGGCTGGGGGTGCAGCTCAGTGGTCCAGCACTTGCAAAGCATGCAAGCGCGAGGTCCCGGGATTAACCCCCAGTACCACGGAAAAAAAAAAATCCATAAAATTTAAAGGGAAGGAATGCCTCCAAACTCATTCTATCAAGTCAATATCACTCTGTTATAAAACCAATAAGGACAACAAAAAAGAAAACTGTAGACCAAATTCCCTTACAGACATAGATGAAAAATTATCAACAAAAATTTGCAAACCAAACCAGCAACACATTAAAAAGATCATATAGCAAGATCAACATGGTTTCATTCCAGGGATGTAAGGACAGTTCAACATATGTAAATAAATAAATGTAATACAGCACACAAATAGATTTTTAGAGATAGAAATCACATGATCATCCCAATAGATGCAGAAAAAGCCTTTGACAAAGTTCAACATCCCTCCATCATAAAACCTCTGAAGAAACTAGGAGTAGAAGGGACATGTTGTTGCCATTAAGTGCTCTCCAGTCAGTATCCGACTCACAGCGACCCTATGCACAATAGGGGAAACACTATTGTCAGTGCTTCTCTGCTGTTCATAGGGTTTTCAATGGTGGATTGATTTTTGGGAGTGGGTTGCCGGGTTCATCTCACACTCCTACAGCACCTGGTGTTCCCAGGCTATCTCCCATCCAAGTACTAACCAGGCCTGACCCTGCTTAGCTTCTGACATCTTACAGGATTGGATGCCACAGGGCTACGGCTGCAGGCAGAAGGGACATACTTCAACATAATCAAGATAGTATATAGCAAACATTCTACATTATACTAAATGGGGAAAAACTGAAAGCATTTCCTCTAAAATCAGCAGTGAAACAAGAATATTCATGCTCTCTACTCTTATTTAATATAGTGATTGAAGTCTTCACCAGAGCAATAAGGCAAGAAAAGAAACAAAAGGGATACAAAGAAGAAAGGAAGAAGTCAAATTATCCACTTGCAGATGATTTGATGCTATTTCAAGGATCCTATGGAGTCCACTGAAAACTCTTAGATATGATAAATACTTTCATCAAAGTAGCAGGATACAAAATCAGTGTCAATAACAATAACATTTCTAAACACCAATAATAAACATATTGTTTGTTGCTGTTAGGTGCTGTTAAGTGGGATCCAACTCTCAGTGATCCTAAGTATACAGTAGAACAAAACACTACCCAACACTGTATCATGCACAGGATCTTGTTATTTTGAGCCCATTGTTGCAGTCCCTATGTTTCTTCTCATTTTGAGTCTGTCAGATAAGGAAAAGGAGGTCCCAGGGTTTTACTCATTTATTGAATGCCATCTAGCCTGGGGGGATCATTTTCCAGCACTGTATTTGACAGTGCTTCTCTGCTATTCATAGGATTTTCAAAGGCTAATTGTTTTAGGAGTAGGCTGCCAAGTCCTTCTCCCTAGTCTGTCTTAGTTTGGAAGCTCAGCTGAAATCTGTCCATCATGGGTGGCCCTGCTGGTATTCAAAATACTGGTGGCATAGCTTTCAGCATTATAGTGCCATGCAAGACCCCACAGTACAATAAACTGACATACATGTGGAGTAATAACATTCTGAGAAAGAAATCAAGAAAACAACCCCATTCACAATAGACTCAAAAAAATCCTAGAAATAAATCTATCCAAGGAGGTGAAAGATCTCTACCATGAAAACTTAAAAACACTGAAGAATGAAATCAAAGAAGATACTAGAAGATGGAAGGACCTCCTTTGTTCATAGATTAGCAGAATTAATATTGTGAAAATGGCTATATTACCAAAAGCAATCTAGATTCAATATAATCCCATCAAAATTCCAAAGACATTCTTCCAAGAAATATACAAAAATAATCCTATAATTCATATGGAGGTACAAAAGACCCTGAATACCCAAAGCAATCCTGAGTAGAAAGAGCAATGCAGAAGGCATCATAATATGTGACACCTGCAGAGCCATAGTAACATAAACAACACAGTACAATACACACACACACAAACAAAAACAAAACAAAAACATGTAGACCAATGGAATAGCATATGGGACCCAGAAGTAAACCCATGCAGCTATAGCCACCTGATTTTTGACCAAGGTGCCAAAAACATACATTGGTGAAAAGATAGCCTCTTTAATAAATGGTGCTAGGAAAACTGGATAACCACATGTAGAAAAATGAAACTAGAGCCATATCTCTCTCCATACACAAAAGACAATTCACAATGGATCAAAGACCTTAATGTGAAACTGGAAACTTTGCAATTGGTAGAGGAAACATAAGGAAAACAATTGAAGATATAGGGCTAGGCAAGAACTGTCTAAAAGGGACTACAATAACCCAGGAAATAGTAGCAAGAATTGATAAGTAGAATTACATGAAATTAAAAATTTACTAAGTAGTAAAGGAAGCAATCAATAAAAAGAGAGCACACAGAGTGGGAAAAAAATCTTTGCCTACTATACACTTGACAGGGGATTAATATCTAGAATATATAAAGAGCGCAAAATATTAGGTATCACACACCAAAAAATTCAATCAATAAATGGGAGGTTATTCGTAAAACTAAAAATAGAACTACCATATGATCTAGCTATACCACTTCTAGTTATGTACCCAAAGGAATCTAAGTCAATATACAATAGAGACACCTGCACTTTCATGTTCATTGCAGCCCTGTTCACAACAGCAATATATGGAATCAGTCAAGATTCCCATAAATAGGTGAATGGAACAAAACACAATGTGAGATATATATATATATATATATATATATATATATATATATATATGATGGAATTTTATATAGCTGAAGAATGAAATTATGTCATTTTGAGGAAGATGGATAGAACTGGAGCATATTAAGCAAAATAAGTCAGATTCATAAAGACAAATACCACATATTCTCTCTCATCGGCAGACTCTACATTTGAAAAACAAAAAACAAAAACTTGTATGTGTGAGCCTTGAAAGTACGTGGGGTACTACCTGGAAAGAGGAGAAAAATAGTGAGAGGAGGGATGAAGCAATTGGGAGGGGGTTATTGAACTGATGAAAGAAAGACCAAAGTATACAATATAATTGTATAGAAATGCCATAATGAAACTCTGTATATTTTATGCTCATTAAAATGTTTTAAAATTAAAAAGATAATAATTCTCAAGAAATTACCAAGAATACAGCATAGAGTGGTAGAGAAATAAAAATTGAGTGAAAAGAATTGAGTGAAAGAAATACAACAGGTATGGTAGCACATGCCTATAAAATCCTAGCACTCAGCAGGCTGAGGCAGGAGAATTATAAATTTGAGGGTAGCCTGGGCTCTATGACCCTGTCTCAAAGAAACAAAACAAACAGGTAAATGAATAACAACAAACCCTTTCCTTTCTTGTCTAATGCTGTCCTAAAACCATCAGGTAGAAGAGAGGTTGAGTGGAGTGTCATGGCCCAAATGGAGTGAGGAGCACATCTGCATAGGAGAACATGTGGAGTCAGCCAAGGGAGGGAGAACAGGGTGTACAGACAGGGGGGCATTCCCTTGTGAATTGCAGAGCCCCAGGCAGAGTGAAGAGGAATGCAGGGCTATCTGGTACTGGGTGTTGGGGGTGGAGCAAGGGAATGAGGGCACTCACTGTACAAGGTGCCTCCACAAGGAGGATCATGGACCTAAGAAGAGTGAGAATGGTAAAAGAAGTGGCCCTAGTATAGGGGGTAAAAAGCCTGTGCAGTGTGAGAAGGGAGATCCAGTGTGAGTGCAAGACTCCACACAGGGTGACGATGGAACCCACATTGGATAAAAAGGCGTTGACACAGGAGAATCAGGGCTTAGGGAGAGTGAAGATGGTATCACACATATTGATGGTCCCACACTGCACAATGTAGCTCAAGGAGGATACAGAAACCATGCTCTCTGGGGATACTCAGCACCTCGTTTTAGAGCCCTGGTGGGCTGAGAAGGACTATGACTCAAAAGTATAACCAGATATAGTAAAGGAATACAGGTGAAAGAGTAGGGTATTCACATATGCAGGCAGCAGACAGATCTGCAAGGAGAATAAAGTCGTAAAATCATCAGGAAGGTATAACTTGGAAGACAGGGTGGCAGCAATAACAGATAATTGGTCATACGTAAGGTGTTTGATCAAATAATTCATATATTGATTATTGACTGCAGCACCAGATTTCTTCCTGCTTCTAGCTGAAAAGAATGAAATTATGTCATTTTCAGGAAAATAGATATAACTAGAGATTAACATGTTAAGAAAAATAAGCCAGGCTCAGAAAGACAAAGGCCATATATTCATATTAGAAAATTGTTGTTGTTGTTAGGTGCTGTCAAGTCAGGTCCGACTTATAGTGACCCTCATAGGGCTTTCAATGGCTGATTATTTCAGGATTGCTTCAGGAGTGGATTTCCACGTCCTTCTCCCATTTTTTTTGGTGCTGGAGATCAAACCCAGGTCCTTAGAGCATGTGTAGCAGCACTCTACCAGCTGAACCAAACCCTATCCCATATTAGAAGATAGAGTTATAAAAATAGAACAGAAGAAAACCAAGATGATCCCTGTAGTGTTGGAGTAAAGTCAATGGTACTACTGTGAAATAAATGTAGACATGAACACACACACACACACACACACACACACACACACACACTTTCTATCCCCATTTGCTGAATACCTGGGATCCAAAAGCTTTATTAGCAATGAGCTCACTTAGCACCTTCTAAATAGTATTTTCTACTAAGAGGAAACTGTTGTTATTGGGAAACTGATGAATTCAAGTCCTGGAAAAGGAAAATACAGAAGGATATTGGGACATATTATTAAAACAAAGAAATGCTCAAAGAGTAATGATATAACAAAAGGACAGAGACTTACTTGAAGGGGCTGAGTCATGAATAATTTGGTCATCAAAGTAAATACTGTTAGCAACAGATTATAACTCCTTGATTAACATAAGAAAACATGAGTTCATACAGATAATTATTTATTCCAAAGCAAAAACATAGAGCAACTTTATTGTAGAAAAGCTTGGTATATACTTCCTTGATCAAGTGGTAAAAGGAAACATCATCAGCAATAAGGCAAACAAATTCATGTGTTCCCTGGTAGGATATGAGGAGGAAGGCACCACAGTATTACTTGTGTGATAGTCTTACCAAAGATATGTGACTTCAAACCAATCATGAGAAAAACAGATTGAAGGACATTTGACAAAATAACTGTTTTTTAACCTTCAAGCATGCCAAGGTCATGAAAGTCAAATAAAGACTGGGAAACTGATGCAACTAAGAGACTCTAGGAACATGACTACTAAATGTCACATGTAATTCTGGACTGGACTCTGCAGCTCTAACAGATGCCACTGGGATTGCTGGGAAAACATGAATGGGAGCTAAGGATTGAATGAGAGTAATATGTCACTGTTAGTTTACTACTTCACAGGGTTTATTATGATTGTAGGGTATCTGTGTTCTAAGCAATATACATTAAAGTGTTCTTGAAAGGTAAAGTAACAGATTGGTAAGCTACTCTCAAATAGTTTTCACAAAAATAGTTCTGTGTATTATACAGGCTACTTATCTGCAAGTTTGGGATTTAAAAAATATATATTATTAAAAATTCATGGAAGAAAATTCCCTAGAATGTATCTGAAATATGAAAATTTGGACTAAAAAATCTAAATAAACTTTAAAGAGAATTAAAATGGAAATAAATAGACAATAAAACACATCATAGGAAAATTTCAGTGTACTGACAAAAGAAATCAAATGAAATAATCTAAAAATGGAACAGCAAGTATGCTCATAGCAGATTTCTCCACATCAAAGTGACAGAGAGAAACTACTAGAGTACTTACTTCTTAAATGCTGAAGGATGTTGCCCCAGTGTTTTATAAGGGCAATACAAAGAGCCCTCCAACAAATAAGTCCTGATAGAACTCATTTACAGAGCTTGCAGAAAGAATTACAAAAGAATTATAAATGTGTTAAATCAAAAAGAAAGGAGTAAAGCATAATACAAGATGCAGTTATGAGCAGAGAAATTAGTAAATAGAAGTACGTCCAAATGAGTACCATCTGTAAAATAACAATATTGATAATGATGACAAAAATTAATTGGTGGGATAAAAAAGTAAAATAAATTTTTAGGTAATGTATTATGAAGGAAGAGCAAGTAGAGTTTGTGTTAAATCACTCTAATGTTCTTGTATGTGCGAGAATTCCGATTAATTTTAAACTTTCTTAAGGCAAAAACTTGATAAGACACTAAAAGTAAAATGTGCAACTTTCAAACCAATAGGGTGGTAAAAGGACATAAAGAACATTTATCAATCTAATAGAAAGAAAAAAATTGAAAAGCAACAGCATGGGAAATAGGAAAAGCAAAATTAGATGTAAATTCACATCCAGACATATCAGAAAAATGATGTTTGTCTTAGTTTCCATACTTTGAAAAATAGCAATTGTTATCCATAGATCAAACTTTAACATGATTACACTTTGACTTTATTTTGATTTAAATTAAAACCATTTCAAAGTCACTTTCAATACACTGTAAGTTATCTGAAGACAGGAGTGTCTGTTTCATTTGTTTGTTGCTATATTTTCAGGGCCTAGAATAGAGTTAAGTACAATCAGGTCCTCAGTAACTATTTGCTGAACAAATGAATGAATGAAGTCTAAAGATTAACTTGTAGTAAGTGGACCCAACATGATGAGGTAAGGGACAAGGGGGTGGGGGAGAGAGAATAATTTAGAAGGGTAAAGAGGGAAAGAACCAGTGCAAAATACAGGATGCAACTCTATGAAAATCCCATAATGAATCTCACTATACTACATGGAACTTAAAACAATCATAGTATACCTCATAAATATCTACAATTATCATTACATGTTAATCAAAAAGTTTTTGTATAATGTTTAAGGAGGTGAAAGTGTCAACAACCCGGATTTAATAACTGCACACTGTATATATGAACTGAATTATCACTCTGTACCCCATAATGGGTACATAATGGGTACATAATCATAATGGGCTTAAACATAAATAAGATGGTTTGCCTGGCACAGAATCGGCAAGTGTTTCGATCTGCTATACATAGGGTCGCTATGAGTCGGACTCGACTCGACTGCACCTAACAACAACAACCCCATAAATATATACAGTAATAAAATACTCATTTGTAATAAAGCATCTATCCATTTGAATAGTAACAAATGATTAAATATCTAGCAAACTGCAAAGCACTCAGAGCTATGAAAATCAAATAAATCAAATATTTCATAGATTAAAACCCTACATACCCACAGGATTCCTAACACGATGAAATTAGAAAACAAAACATACCAAAGCAAAAGCCACAAGAAATCAGATCGCAGCCAGAATTCATACCGAACAATCCAGATTGGTATATGACCTATTATAAATTCCCATAAATTCTAGAATTTAGATCAAGAATAGCCTTGGGGATCATTAATCTAATCCCCTTCACCTATAAGAAAGTCAATGATGAGAAATGTGGTCTAGACAACTCTTAAGGTCACTTGAGTCTGACATTCTGAGATATTAAGCAGCATGGCATAGTGTCAGGAGGGCGTTTCATCTGTTGTACATAGGGTCACTATGAGTCAGACCCTACTGGACGGCAGCTAACAACAAATGTACTGCACAGTGAGAACAGAGAATGATTAAAAGTTTGTACATCTCAGAAGTCAATTTTTTTCAGATTCTACTAATTTCTTTACTTATTTGCAAATTTTAAAAAGCTAGTATTTCACTATCAATAGGTAAGACAGTAAATCTATGTCCTATGAGGTCCCTTATGATTCTCCAGACACCTCTAATCAAAAATAAACGCAATAAAAGAAAAATAAAAAATTGTGAAATCTCTAAGTTAGGCAATACCTCTGTGGTATGGAGAAGAAAGTTAAGTCTCTAACAGGTATATACATTCTGTTTCAAATAATTATCTGTCTAGATGAATATTAAAATCTTTGGGAAAGGATTGTAAACCTCTATTTGACATCCCTCAATCTATAATTATTGTATCTGAAATTACAATGCCTGAATATGTTGGAATGTCTGAAACTATATATGGATAGTTGTTTACCTGTCAATGATTTCTAAATCTGGGCTATTTAAATGCAATTTTAAAATAAATACCTCTGTTGGAGTAGGGTGGGAGGAAGCAGACATTAAAAAATAAGCACAGCCACAGATTGGGATAAAGTTATAGACTACATATAAAGGTATCTCTATTCACAGTAGTAGCCTGCAGCCACTGTGGCATCTGAGCCCGTCAGATCTCGGAAGCTAAGCAGGGTCAGGCCTGGTTAGTACTTGGATGGGAGACCACCTGGGAACACAAGGTGCTGTAGGCTCAGGAGATGGATGGGACCAGCAACCCGCTCCCCAAAACAAACAAACAAACAAACAAACAAAAACACAATCAGTCATTGAAAACCCTATCAATAGCAGAGAAGCACTAACAATAATGTTTCACCTGTTGTACATGGGGTTGCTATGAGTGGGACACCGACTCAACCGCACCTAACAATAATTCACAGTACTAAGTAAAACATTTCAGTTTTTTATATTGCATACTACAATTTATATAAGCAATATAATCAGCATTTCATCATATGGTCACTATATCTATTGAGAGAATTATACAAACATGCACAAAAACCCGTACTCTTAAGTGACTGTCAAATAAATTCTTGATTTCAGCCTATTCAAATACCACAAAGGTTCTCAGGATGAGATGAATGGACTTCAGAAAACTCACCCATTGGTAGAGTGCCCATGTAAATGAGTTACCCATTAGTTGTTGTTAGCTGCCATTGAGTTGTCTCCAACTCACAGCAACCCGCATAGGGTTTTCAAGAGCTGATTGTTTTTAGGGCTGCTTGGGGAGTGGATTGCAATGTCCTGTTTTTGAAATGCTGGTTATCAAATCCGGATCCTCAGAAACTGCAGAGCAGCACTCTACCAACTGAGCTAAACCCCAACTCACTCATTAGTTAGATAGTTGCACTTATTTCTATCCCACTATTTCTCTTAAAAAAGGTTTAATATTGTGTGCCAAGTGCTCTGGACATGCAGAAATACCAGGAGAACACGGATAAAAGTGTGTTGAGGTTCACTCTTATCATTCCTCAGTGGTACAGTGAGAAAACTAAGGGAAGCATTTTAGATCTAATAATTAAAGAGAGGGGCTGGGATCTAGCTCAGTGGGTAGAGCACTGCGCTGAAGTCTCTGAGGTCCCGAGTTCAATTCCCAGCACCGCAAAAATGGGAGAAGGGCCTGGCAACCCACTCCCAAGGCAATCCCGAAGCACTCAGCCATTGAAAACCCTATGAGGGTCGCTATGAGTCGGATACCGACTCGACGGCACCTAACAACAACAACAACAACAATTAAAGAGAATATTATAAAGATGGTTTTATATAATGTAATTATATTTAGAGACAAATACAATATATAAAAATATGAAATAAAAGTATAATATTAAATTTAAATGCTTTTAAATGTGTATTTAATTATAGATTAAAATTCAGGTACATGTCAAACAAGGCCAAAATTTTATTTGTGATATGATGTTTAGATTTCCTACCTTTCATGGTTGATAAAGTCTATCTGGTCACTTTTATAATTCCCACATTTTGTTTCAAAATAAGATTTCAGACTGTTACTTGTAAGTGGTTCAAATGGTTATTAGCCATTCAAAACAGCTGAGGTTGTGAATATTTTTACTTTCTAGAAAAGCTCATATTCAATGAAATCTTTATAACTTCCCTTTTTAAATATTGATTTTAAGGAGGTATCGATTGCTTGATCTTCCATATAAGAATCTTTATCAGATGACTGTACCCTATAGAACAAGGAACACCTACCTTCTTGTAGTGAAATCTCTAGCATTGTAACCGCTCTCATTCACACTGACAAAGGATTTCATCAACAGAGTTTGTGCACTTCCCTTCCATAACCAATAGTCTACTGTGATATAAGTTAAATAAATAAGTCAGAGCTTCTCAGCAGTATACCATGGCATGTAACAGGCCATGAATAGTTTATCAAGGATGTGAGAGAAATCGAAATTCTCAACCCTATGTGTACAAAAATAATCACTTTCTATGATTGTGCTTTGATGTGAAGAAGGATGGGAAGCACTGAATTAAGTAAAACTTTACTAGGGACATAAATAATTGAAAGCTGTAGAGAGCTCATATCATTACAACGTTTGCAAAACCACATCTGTACCTAAAAAATAAGCCTCCTGGTGAGCACTCATGCTGATAGCCACTGATGGCTGCACACACTCACAGGATGACTTCCCAAACTGTTCTCATTTAAAGTAAAAATATTTTAAATAGCATTTCTTAAAGTTGAAATACCAACAGTCTACCTACTCTAACATGGACTGGGATTTAGCTCAGTTGGTAGAGCGCTGTGGTCTCTGAGGTCCCGAGTTCAATTTCCAGCTCCGCAAAAATGGGAGAAGGACCTGGCAATCCACTCCCAAGGCAATCCCGAAACAGTCAGCCATTGAAAACCCTCTGAGGGTCGCTATGAGTTGGATACTGACTCAGGTGGCACCCAACAAACCTACTCTAACAATGGGAACAGCCCAATCACCTTGTAAACCCACAGCAATCCTTCAATCTTCAGTGAGGAAATACCTGGGAAAGATATAAGTCACAGCCAGCAAAGGATGGGTATGTCTTTTCACTGTTCCATCCCTCGTCCCTAGTAGACTGCCTCAGAGGTGACATTCATTAAATATATCTAATGTGACTCTATTCAACTTAGACAATAGGGAAGACACTTTAAAATGTGGAGTTAAACTCTTCTTTTGCTGATAAGAAAACAGAGCAAAAATTGATGTGACTTTCCTAGGACCAGAGTATTTTTATTCTGGTTGAAATTATATTCTGGGGAAATAATCACTCTAATTCCTGGTTTTTCACTAAAATGGATGGAAATACAAGGTTTCTGATTCTAGGCTAATCATTAGGTTTTATCCAGCACATTACCATCTTTTATTTTAATTCAAACTATGCTTTCTTGTGGAGAAAATAAGCAAGAAAATAGAATAAGTCAGATTAATCTTGGTCTTCTCCCTCTTCTTTACCTCAGTTGTTGTTCTTGTTCTTGTTAGGTGCCATCAAGTGTCAAATTGCGTCTGACTCATAGCGACCCTGTATACAGCAGAACAAAACACTACCAGACACTATGCCATTCCTGGCACTATGTCAGTGCTTCTCTGCTATTCAAAGGGTTTTCAATGTCTGATTGTTTTTTCAGGACTGTTTCTAGGGTGGGCTGCCAGGTCTTTCTCCCATTTTTATGGTGCTGGGGATCAAACCCAGGGTCTCAAAGAGCACAGAGCAGCACTCTACCAACTGAGCTAAACCCCAGTCCCTTCTGACTTCTCCAAGGCCAGCAAAATAATGAGCATGATGCAAATGTGGTTTTGTGCCTGGTGTCTCCTGGACACTGGAATTGTTAAGCTTGTCATAAAAAACTTTGTTCAGGTACACACCTAGACAATGAATTCCTGCCTTGCCTTACAAACAGACCAATCCAGAATCTTTTGACTGACCACAGGCAAGGAAAAATACAAAGGATAAATTCCTCAGGTAGGTAGGAATTTTTACAATATCCTTGTGACTGAAGTAAACACCTGTGAGGAAAGTAAAAATAGTGTGCCATTTAGTAATATGAGCTTCAAGATAACATAGACCTGGGTTTGGATCTCAGATCTGACATTTCCAGCTCAGTGACCTCTCTGAATACCACTGCCCAAGTGAAGAAGAATCCCATCTACTTTCTTCAAAATTCACAGCCACTGAAAGGGACAAAAATGAACAGCATCAAGATTCTTTTCTTCAAAAAAGATAACTTGTTGCCGGGTACTATGGCATATGCCTGTAATCCCAAAAAATTGAAACTGAAGCAGGAGGGTTGCGAGTTTGAGGCCAGAGGCGGCCTGCACAATGCAGAGAGACCTTGTCTCAAAATAAAAAATAAAAGAAAGGAAGGAGGTGGTGCAGCTCAATGGTGGAGTATCCTGGGTTCCATTCCTCAGTACCAGCAAAAGAAAAAAAACAAAAAGATCACTTGATCATCTTGAGGCCAGAGGGAGTTTTGTTTTTAAATTTTTACTTTAAGTGGAAATTATAGGAGTTTAAGTGTTAAAATTCATTGAAATGTACCCTTTAAATGGGTGGAGTTTATTGGGTGTAAATGATACTCTCATAAACTTGGAAAAACAGGCTGGAGAGCAATGTGCAATAGCTTGGCAGTGTCGCAGAGCTAGATAGTAAATGGCAACAGTTTGGGAGAGAAAGTAAATTTCTATGAAGAAACAAGAAGCAAAAGTAAACAAAAGAAAGGTGAAGAAATTAACAGGACATTTGCATAGGCTAGAGTGTGAACTACTTTAACCGCAGAGGAATAAGAAACAGCAGCCCTGGCATCGGTGGATACCTTCGGGTTCCTGAACAGATGGCAAGGTCTCAGCAGAAACTCTGTTCCCCAAATCCTACCGTGTGCAGATGCTTCTGAAGCAAAAGACCTTATTTTATCAATGGATTGGAATCAGATCATTCCTTTAAAAGGTTAAAAAATTAAAACACACACACACACACACACACACACACACACACACACACACAGAGTTTCTACTAAATCAAAAGCTGACCAAGCCATTCATGAATAACACATAAAATTCTGCCTGGCCTACTCACTAGAGCACGACTACTTTAGAACTGACCCTTGATCAACATCAAAGCCAAGCTCTCCAAAAAATATAATTGAGTGGGTAAATACTACATAGGAAACTCTAGAAAAGTAATGTGTTTTAGACAGAAAACATCTTGGCAGGTAGGGTCAATGCTAAAATAATCCAAAAATCAAGGGAGAAATTAAGCAGATAGACAGATTAATCGCTGACCTCCAAACATTCATGATCTGGAACACATAATAAAACAAACCAGCCAAGAAATCACATCCCTATCATTACAGGGATGAAGTTTCCATTGCCGCTCACAGCTCTCCCAGACTGTGAGTTAAAGATTTTCACTAAGCATTACCTTCACACTCCCCTCCTTGCTCATTTAGCTGTCATGCAAGAGAGCTAATACAGCCAAAGGCCAACAGTGCTCCATGTACAGTGATTGATGAAGACATGAGGATTAGGATGGCAAAAGTAACATGACCTCACTTTTATTTATATTCAGTGAATAATTTCATGGGACTACAGTCCCCTTGCTTGAAACCTCAAACTTTTAGGCTGAGATAATTTTGTGGTGGTTGTTTGTTCATGCTACATTTAGCTGACTGAATATTTATAGTGAAAGTCATTTATTTTTAACCAAAACATATTTAACATGGAAAAAAATACCACTATTCTAGTCTATTCTCCTTAAGTGTAACAAATACTCATATTTATCAAGTACTAAACATAGGCAAGGTATTGGGTTGGGCTAGAAAGAACACAGAGGGTAGAAAAACACAGACCCTGCCCTCAAAGTGAGTACAACTGAGTCACCTTGTGGTTAGTTTTAACTAAGCGTTTGTGCTTATTGGCAATGTAATTGTGGGTGTGTGGATTCTGTAAACCTATTTCCAGTCTTGAGTGATATATTTTTCCCATATCTAAGAACAGTCTGGAAAATTATTTATGTACTGTGTTTCCTTAAATTTCCATGCTATAAGTAACAGATTAACTTATGAAGAATAAGTGATTCTGATTCCTGTTTTGGCTATGAGATCTCTTTCCTCACATGTGCTCCTGCCAATCGCTGAGACAATGCATCTTTGGTTTTTTAAGCCACTCAGCCTTTGGCACTATGTTACACAGTGCTAGAAAACAAGCATATAGCCACGAGCTATGGTATACACCTGCAATTCCAGCTACTTGGAAGACTGAGGAAGGAGGATCACAGGTTGGAGGCTAGAGGCAGCCTGTACAACTCAGTGAGACTCTATCTCAAAATAGAAAATAAAAAACAGGGCTAGAGGTGCAGATTAGTGGCAGGGTGTTTGCATGGTATACATGAAGCCCTGGGTTCAACCTCCAGTGCTTAAAAAATAATAATTAAAAATAGAAAATAAGCATATAATCTGATATATTTTGTTTCTTTCTAGATAGAAGGCAGATCTCAATAACATGTATATTACATATGTGTATATTATACATAATATATAAATACATAGTATATATGTATGTTGTTGTTGTTGTTGGGTGCCGTTGAGTTGGTATCCGACCCATAGTGACCCTACATACAACAGGTGAAACACTATTGATAGTACTTCTCTGCTGTTCATAGGGTTTTCAATGGCAGATTGATTTTTGGGAGTGGGTTGCTGGGTCCTTCTCCCAAGCCTACAGTACCTGGTGTTTCTAGGCAGTCTCCCATCCAAGTACTTACCAGGTCCAACCCTGCTTAGCTTCCAAGATCCGATGGGATCTGATGCCACAGTGGTATGGCTGTAGGCCAATGTATACGTATACCCATACATGTATACACATGTATGTATGTGTATATCTATACATATATTATATATATTGCATGTTGCTGTTTTTGTTGTTGTTGTTGTTGTTAGGTGCTATTGAGTCAAGTCCAACTCATAGCAACCTTATATACAACAGAACGAAACACAACCTGACACTGTTCCATGCCCAGCACTATGTCAGTGCTTCCCTGCTGTTTATAGGGTTTTCAATGACTGACTGTTTGGGGCTTGTTCCGGGAGTGGACTTTCATGTCCTTCTCCTATTTTTGTCATTCTAGGGCTTGAACCCAGGGCCTCAGAGAGCACAGAATAGTACTCTACCAATTGAGGTACAACCCAGCCCCATAATATAATATATAATATATATTATACATAACACATAATATATGTGCTTGAAACACATATGCTTGAAACATATGTTTTATGTTTGAATTACACAACTGGTCACATCAAATTCTATTCTCTATTTCTTTTGTGTGATAAATCTCCTTTCCACCCACACTGTAGACTTCCTGAGGAAGAATATATTCATTTATTCACTCGGTCAGTATGTATTAAGACCCTACCAAATGAGAGATGAAAAGCTCAGCCCTCTGCCTTCTAGAATTCACAATCTCTGAATCAAACCCTAAGCCTGAAAACAGCCCATGTGAAGCCGGATGAGGAGCGCAAGCTGAGGTAGAGCAGCAAAGGACACTTTACTCCGAGACCCATCAACATTTCGTCCCTCAGAGCTCGGCTTCTCAGAGGAACTCCATGTTTTTCCAAGGGTCAGTTATGCTTTCCTCGGCGCTGACTCCTTTCCTTCTCTCAATTCAGCACTAGCTGACGCTGGAGGTTGCTCACTGCCACTGTGCCCATCCTCCTTTCCTCTCAGAGAGAGCAGAGGGCAGCCCTCCAACAGGTAGGACACAGCCGGCGCTGACCAGGCCTATTTGGAGAAGCCTCCCTCACAGGTGTGATTCCAGGCTTTTCTGGTTCTGCCTGGCAGCTGGGACACCTTCCAAGGGAGGCTTCAAACCCGTCTCTTGCACTGTGGGCTGGTGAATGCAGGACTCCATGGTGCTTTGGAGATAGTAGTAGAGGAAATACAGGGCTTGAGGGTCATAATCCAAAGGAATCTTAGCCTTATTGGAATACTCAGTTTTTAAGAAAGATATTTTCTAGAACTCCCAGACCATTCTAGCACTAATTCCAGATATAAGAGCAAACTTTTTACTACCATTGTAATTATTTGTGGGCTTTCTGACATGGGCCAAAGCAAGCCAATTTCTTGTCATAGTCCCCATACTCCTTTATTATTTGGAATTTTCCCTGGTCATGGCTCTTCCCATTGTCTCTTATTTCAGGACACCCCCTCCTTTCTGCCTCTTTTTCTCATCTTAAGAATACTTTCAGCCAGGTGTGGTGGTTCATGCCTGCAATCCCAGTGACTCAGGAGGCAAAGGCAGGCAGGAAGGAGGATCATAGGTTTGAGGGCAGAGGCAACCCTGTCTCAAGATAAAAAGTAAAAAATGGGCTAGGGGTTCAGCCCAGTGGTAGAGCACTTGCAAAGTATGTGCACAGCCTGGGTTCAGCTCCTCTCCCCTGCCAGTTCCAGGGGAAAAAAAAAAAAACAGAACAGTCTCATAACAGCAATTTTCTACTAAATAATGTTCACTAAACAACAAGGTTCACTAAATGCCAGCTGTGTAGCAGGCATTATGCTGGTGGCTTTCTTGTGCACCTTCTCATTTAATCAGCACACCTGCCAGTGATATTATTAGGAAAATGAGACCTGGTAAATCTGAATCTCTTTGCTAAGATTAATTACACTCCTAGATCTGTCTGACCACAAGGCCCTTCCTACTTGAGAGTGAGAATACCTATTGATGACACCATACCCTGTTTACAATTCATACAGACAAGCTAGTCTGCCTGCTACTTTAAAAAATATGAAACAAACCAAAACAAACACAACTCAGGTTCAGCCACAGAGGTAGTTAAGGTGCCAAATTACTCTTTAGTCTGCGGGTGAGTCTATAAGTAGATTTTCAGTACTTACTCCGCAAAACCTATTCATTACACTTGTGGAAACACCTGCGTGGGCAGGAGTGTTTTCAAGCCATCACGACTTAATGCCAAAACAGCAAAAACCTCATTGTAATGTTGCTGTCATGAAATGAGTCATTATGCAAAGTGAGATGTCCACTCAGATGATTTCAACATTGTGCATGCCTTCAGAGGCAGATGAAGGAGACAAGGAAGGGCTTGCAGAAAATAGGCCCTATGTGGTACTGTCTAAAACATCTTAGCTTCTGCTTATTCCAAAAACAGTCCTTGGCCAGGGCATCCTTCTTGTCTCTGCTCTGCTGGGTTTCTACTGACCAAAGAAGTCACTGTTCAGTGATATCAAGAAATTGTATCCCTGGGGCATAAATAAATGCCCAACTCCTATAGTTCAAGGGTATATGAGAGCCTAAGAGGCCTGGAATGGAGCCAACCCATTTTAACTAGCAAGAAACTACCTAGTAATACCTTGTTTGTATTTCTTGGAGGAGGGACACCAGAAACACTTATTTCATTCCACACAGTAATTCACCACAATCAGAGGGAGCATAGCAAGGGCAACACCATCTCCCAGCTGCTGATTACATCAAAGCCTTGCAGCACAAATTCAATTTTATGATGTTAATCTCAGCCTGCCACTCAGAAATTTTCTCTGAGGGATATGATTTTTCTCTGGATTTCATTTTAAGAATGATTTTCTTCATCCACAATCAATAAAGATATGTTTTCATCAAAAGACTCTATCTTGGCAGAATTCAATTGGCTATTTCAATCCCTTTTGGTGACACAGTATTAATTAAAATAGTTTATGTTGCACCTCAGCTGGAAAAGGAGACAGTAAAAATAGCAGCTACTCAGAACACATGTTCTATACACATCAACATGGAGGGCAGAAAATAATTTTCTCTTTCTCCAGACGACAGACATTAGCAATTCAAGAGTCACTCTAACTTGGTTTATCTCTGTGATCTTACGGAAAGAAAAAAAAAAAGATGAAGCTCTTCTTGTTGGTATTTTTTGCTCAATAGGAAACCAAAATGCACATAGAAAGGATGTTTCTAATGTTCCTCTCTCAGTGCCTCAAGAAGAAAAATAATTAACTTTGCCTGTGTGGCATGGTGGGCTACTCAAAATCACAGTCACTGTTTCTCCTAAATAATAAAATAAATAAGAATAACAATGCTATTAAAATCCTTTGTATCTTCAAAATTGAAATAATGATTACAATTGAAAATACTGTATTTCTCAAAAGCAAGCATAGAGAATTGTCTTATAGTATTTCATCTTTAAAAAAGAGGAGAAAAAGCCAGTCATGGTGGTGGACACCTATAATTCCAGCACTTAGGAGACTGAGACAAGAGGATCATGATTTCTAGTCCAGCCTGGTCAGCATAGTGAAACTCTGTCTCAAAAAATAAAAAACAAGCTGGGTGCCATGGCACACACCTATAATCTCAGCATTTAAGAGGCTGAGGCAGGAGGATTGCCAGTTCAAAACCAAAGGCAACCTGAGCAATTTTGTGAGACCCTGTCTCAAAATTAAAAGTTTAAACAGGCTTGAGATGCATGCAGCTCAGTACTTGAATATCATGGTTTCAATTCCCCAGGACTGCAAGAGATTTGGGGGAGGAGATAGAGTTACACAAAATAAATTGTGCTTCAATAGTCATTTGGAAAGTGGAAGTTAATGTACCTAACAAATATTTATCAAGTGCCTGACTCTGCTGTCTACTTGAAGCCAAGATGAAGGCCCCAGGCTTTCTCCCAAGATGCTGACAGACCAGGGAACCTATGTTTCCTGAGGGACAAGGCCTGAAGCCTGGCCCCCATGGGTAGGTAGAGAGCATAGCAGAGGGTGTACTAGCCCTGCCCAGGAAGGGGTTCGAAGAGGGCATCTCAGAGGGGAGTTCAAGTACTGAAATATTCAGCTGGAAATTCACATCTATAGTTTTAAAAAGAAAAATAGGAACTCAGCCTAATAAAACAGGTGATGTCTACAAACCAAATCTTCTCACCTTCCCAGTCATAAATTCATCCTTCCATTATACTTCACATGAGAAGGTGGTAATAAAGCAGATATCTTGATACACTTAGAAATCTAAGGACTACTCAGAATTCAACAGGTAGGTGCTCAAAGAATACTCTTTCAGAGTAATCTATGTTTATGTCAAAATTAGAAATAAAATCAAAAACAACAAATAAGTGAGTTGACTTGCTTAAACCAAGAAGTAGATCAGCATTGGGATTTATTCATACACTTGACCAGTAAGTGATAAATCTTACACAGAGCGATCACACTGTTCTCCCAAGAGTCTACGCAATGTGTGCATGTGAACGCCAATGGCGAAAAACTATTGGTTGAAAATGAAGAAATCTTCCATCAGCATGACCTTAGACGCCTGTTAAAATGCAGATTCCTGGCTTCACACTGGATGTAAGGAATCAGAACCTGTAAGGGATAGAGTCTGGGAATTTGAATTAGGACTATCTCTCAAAAGACATTCATTCACACTTGACACTAAGGAACTTGAATCAATCCTAGTAGGGCTTCTGCACAGCACAGTTAATGAAATATTCAAATTAATTAATTAGAGAAAATTCACTGAACCCATGAATGAATGACCAAAAAACAATTCACCCCAAAAGTTCTTATTCAGTCCAGATATTTATGGCCTTTTGAGAACACAAATACTTGGCCTGATCTGAGCCTTCTGTAACCAACAGGCCTGGTCCCTGTATAGCTGTTTTTCTCTACAATAGCCAAATTCTAAACTAATTAGATTATTTTGCTGTCTCCTGGTGCCTATGTAATAGGTAGACTTTTTCCATCCTTTTGCAGGGCATTGCAACAAAACTTTTTGGTAAATGATGGTGGGGTATAGAGTAATACAGCATTGGTTTTTTCCCTTATGCATCCATTATATCACTTTTGGCTACACTTTCATCAACTTACAAGGTTTATGGAGACTTTTGACTAATATGTAGTAAAACTCAAATGCACATTTGGGCTAAATTTCCCTATTTTTTACATGTACTTATGAAGTTGCATTGTTTACATTGAGATCATCGTCTCTTCCTTTATCCCTCTACATTGATTCTTCTCCTCATCCATTTTCTGCAATCTTCACATCCCTTTGCTAGTTCCCTCCCTCCTCCTTCCTACTCTTTATATTGTCCTTCCTTTGCTAAGTTTAATTGTGCATTTTTTACATATCAACTTATGTATATGATATTTTCTTCCTTTAACTAAGATCCAGCTTCTACATATGCATGAGAACATATGGTATTTCTCTTTCTGAGCTTGTGTTTGTTGGCTTATGATGATTCTCCAGGTCCATCCATTTTGCTGCAAATGACATTTCATTGTTTCTTATTGCTGAGTAGTATTCCACTGTATAATGTACCATAATTTTTTTAAATCCATTCTTCTGCTGATGGGCACTTTGGTTGATTCCATATCCTTGCTATTGTGAAAAGTGCTGCATTGAATATGGAGATGCAGGGATCTCTGAGGTGTGATGACTTGTCTCCCTTTGGGAATATTCCCAGGAGTGCTATGTCTGGGTAGTATAGCACTTCTATTTTTAGTTTTCTGAGGTATCTCTATATTGATTTCCAAAGTGGTTGAACCAATTTACAATCCCATCAACAGTGTAAGAAGGTTCCTTTTTTTCCACAACTTCACCAGCATTTGTTACCATTTGTTTTGTTGATCTTGGCCATTCTTACTGGAGTTAAGTGGAATTTCAGAGTTGTTTTGATTTGCATTTCCCTAATGGCTAGGGATATTGAGCATTTTTTCAAGTGCTTCATAGCCTAACTTCTTCAATTAAGAACTGTCTGTCCAATTCTTTTGCCCACTTGTGTACTAGCTTATTTGTTGTCTTGGGATTTGCTTTTGAGTTCTTTGTAAATTCTAGAAATTAGTCCTCTGTCAGATGTATAGGATGAAAAGATTTTCTCCCATTCAGTGGGGTCTTCCTTAACTCTGTTGATTGTTTCCTCTGCTGTACAGAAGCTGTTTAATTGCATGTAATCCCATTTGTCTATTTTTGGTGCAATTTCCTGAGCAACTGGAGCCTTATTAAGGAAATGGTTTCCTATGCCCAGGTGTTGGACTGTGTTTCCTGTATTTTCTTCTAGTAGTTTTAAGTTTTCTGGTTTTATGTTGAGGTCTTTTATTCATTTTCAGTTGACTCTTGTGCAAATTGATAGGTCCGAGTCTGTTTTCATTTTTCTGCAGATGGAAATCCAAGTTTCTCAGCATCATTTCTTGAAGAGGCTATCTTTTCTCCAATTTGTGTGCTTAGCCCTTTGGCAAAGATCAGGTGGCTATAGATGCGTGGGTGTATCTCTAGGTCTTCAATTCTGTACCACTGGTCTTCAAGCCTATTTTTGTGCCAGTAACAAGCTGTTTTTATTACTACAGCCTGGTAATATAGTTTAAGTCAAGGATTGTGATCACACCTGCACTGGTTTTGTAGCTTTTTTGGCTATACATGGTCTTTTGTGTTTCTGTATGAGTTTTTGGATTATTTTTTTCTATTTCTGCAAATCTGTCATTGGAATTTTAATGGGGATTGCATTAAATCTGTAAATTGCTTTTGGTAGTATAGCCATTTTTACAATACTGATTCTCTGAATCCATGAGCAAGGGAGGGCTTCCCACCTTCTAGTATCTTCTGTGACTTCTTTCTTTAATGTTTTGAAATTTTCCTTCTAGAAATCAAGGTCTTTGGTCAGATTGTTTCATAAGTATTTAAGTTTTTGATAGGCCATTGTGAAAGGGATTGTTGCCTTAATTTCCTTCTCTTCGTGCTCACAGTTGGTGTAAAGGAAGGTTGTTGATTTTTTGAGCGTTAATTTTGTATCCTGCTACTTGCTGAAGTAGTTAGGTCTAAAAGTTTTCTAGAGGAGTTTTTGGGGTCCTTTAGGTAACAGATCATGTCATCCATGAATAAGGATAATTTGACCTCTTCTTTGCCTATCTGTATCCCTTTGATTTCTTTCTCTTGTCTGATTGCTCTGGCTGGAACTTCAATCACAATATGGAATAAGATTGGAGAAAGTGGACATCCTTTTCCTGTTCCTGATCTTAGAGGAAATGGTTTCAATTTTTCTCTAGTTAATTTGATATTGGCTCTATGTCTGTCATAAATGGGCTTTATAATGTTGAGATATTTCCCTTTTATGCCTATCTTCTCCAGGGTTTTTATCACAAAAGGGTGTTGCTCTTTGTCAAAGGTCTTTGCAGCAGACTGAGATGATCATGTGATTTCTGTTTGCAAGTCTCTTGATTATGTTGAATTACATTGATTAAAAGTATTCCCTGATGATTTCTGGATTTCATTGGTATCAGTGGTTATGAATCCTTTCTCATTTCTAATTTTTTTCAATTTTGGCCTCTTCTTCCTTTCCTTTGGTGAGACTGGCTAGGGGGGCAAATTGCTTTTTTTTTTTTAAATCCATGTTGGGGGAACATGCAAAAGGTGGAAACTAGCTATTCAATTGTTCAACAAATTTGAACAATGTTTGCAAGAGAGCTACTCATGCATGCTCAAGTTAAAATTTCAAGGGAAACTCTTCCAAATTTAAAAGGATTTTAGAAGCAAAATATACCTCAGAAAAAAACAAGTGACAAAATTCTATAATAAATTCCTCCCAACTTTCATTTTGAATTTTGGTGCTCCAAAATGATGAACCAATTTCCAATACCTCTTCCACACCGAAATTTTTCCTAAGACTCACTTCAACAGCTCAGGCTGAAACAATGGCTGGAGCATATGACTGGGCATAAAATAGCTGGATGTCCTATCACACACCTCTATATGAATGCAGACCTTTTCTAACAAGAGAATATTCAAAATGGGCAAAACGTGTTTTACAGAGTGTAGCCCCAAAACACAGGCTAATAATATAGCCTTTGTTGAAGGAAAATCTGTAGCAATGGGGAAGAAAGATAGTGGAGGTGGAGGGCTAAAAAATCCTATGTGGATTAGAATTGCATGCAGATTAGATTCAAGGTCAAAAGCTGGTTTTGGGGGAAATTATAGAATTGCTGTACGTGTAAAAATGATAGGATGTGATAATTTATTATGGTATTATTATTATAATTTACCTATTATTTACCATACTCATCATCAACACTCTTAATGGAAAAGTTATCAGTGCTCTCCATCACTTCACTAACATATTTATTCAGTTGCCCCCTGCACAAAGAGCAAGTGAAGAAAAGTAGTGTATTAGAATTGCGATTTTTTTTCCCATTTAAAGAATAGACAAAATCTGGGTGTAGATTAGTTTTGAGTGGTGATTAAATTCAAGAATGGACAGTGTTGAGCCAGGTATGGTGGTGCATGCCTGTAATCCCAGCGACTTGGGAGGCGGAGGCAGGAGGATCATAAGTTCGAGACCAGAGGCAGTCTGCACAATTTGGCGAGACCCTATCTCAAAAAGCGGGGAAAAAAAAAAAGGACTTAGAGTGTAATTCAGTGGTCCAGCATTTGCAAAGCATGCAAGCGTGAGGCCCTGGGCTCAATCCCCAGTACTGCAAAAAAATAAATAAATAAATAAATAAAATAATAAATAAATAAATAAATAAATAAACGGTGTGTGTACATCTATATCTATATGTAGATAGATATAGACATAGATATATATAATCTCATACTTCATTCTCCCAACTATATGGATTAACACAGTGTCTGCAACAATGGGCTTAAACATAAATGAGATTGTGTGCCTGGTAGAGTCAGGAAGTGTTTCGTTCCATTGTACACAGGGTCGCTATGAGTTGGACATGACTTGAGAGTACCTAACAACAAAACATCTCACTCTAAACCATCAGAATAGTTAAAACTTTTCTTGGTCTGAATTTCATAAGAAATATGAAAGTCATGAATCTGTATTCAGGCATGGATTAGTGCTCATCTATGTCTAATCAAAAGGAGAAGGGTAAGGGTACCACATTCAATGAGTGCCCATCTTGCTCAGACAGGAGAGTGCTTTATGTATATAAGTCTTCCAATAAGGTTGTGAGGGAGACTCCCTTATAGAATGATACACTTGAAGGTTAAATGGGTACTTACTGATGTAAAATAATAATAAGATCTCATTTTACATTTGAAGAAACCAAAACTCACAGGCAAAATAACTTGCCAACATCCCATCTGTAGCCAATAAAGGATGGAGTAGTTGAGAACAGCTTGCTATGATTTGCATTTGTTGTGTTCTCTTGCTCTGCCATGCCTTCACACAAACTTTTTATTTGGCTTAGGATGCTTTCTGAGCATTTCACCTGGCAAATGCCTATAAAACTGGAATCTTCACAACTGGAACTACATTTTAATTCCTTTGAGCCTCTCTCCTGGTTGATGGTTGGTACTTTTCAACTCCCAGCTTTCCCTTTTCCACTTTATCAGAGCATTTATCACTTACTGTAATTATGCCTGTTACCTAAACTCTACTGTGAATGTTTGCAAGGTGGGACTTGACAATTTTCTCCTTTGGCAATCAGATAGCAGGGAGTTTTACTATAACAGGAGGTCAAACAGTGCTGAAAGGGCAGTCAAAGAATTAATGTATCAACTCTGAATGAATATGATATGGCTTCAAGATTCTCCTCTCTTTTCTCCTCCCTTTTCCCCAGAAAATTCAGTTTGCAAATGTTCACCTTAAGAGTATAACTCTGAGGTTTGCACAAAAAGCAAAAGGCAGATAGAGAAAAATATCTTTGGCTGTAGACATGCATGGTGATTTCTACCAAAACAATCTAAAAATCATCAGCTTTTGGGGCCATCACAATTAAGGAACTCACAGGTAACAAACATCAACTAATCCTGAGCTTAACTGGTTCAATAAATTACAACTCCTTCATTCTGTACTTTGCTTATTTTGCTTAGTATTTATCTGAGTTAAATTTCGTCTTGTAAAAAGAGCAGGAAAGTTAGCACTGAAGAAAGCAATTGCTATCATTCATTGACTAATTATTAAATTAGGGATGCTGTGGTACTTACATTATGTAATTAGTTCATTTGACCCTTATAATGTCCCTAAACATATTGTCATTTCTACTCTAAACATGAGGAAAATGAGACTTGGAGAAAATAAGTAACTTACCTAAGGCCAGAGCCAGAAAGCAGAGTCCAAAATCTCATGCTCTTAATTATTACACTACACTGCTTAGGTGGGGCAAGTGTCCAGCATGTTAGAGTACCCTCTGGAAATGAGGATAAACTCCAGAGTCCATATTCCTCTAGATCACTGATTCTTAGCTCCAGCCCAGACAGGAGGATCTGTACTTTAGTAAGCTTCCAAAGGGCCCAAATGTCCTTTCTAACCAAAGAAAATTTCCTTATTTTGAAGATTAAAAATGACACACAACAGTTAGGGGACTTGCTGAGACCCCACAGTTAATTAGGGGACTCTCCAGAATGTCAAAGCTGACCTGGGGCCAGCACTCAGTGCACAGTTAAATACCAGGTGCCCACCAAGTCTCCCTGCCTCCAACTCAGCTGAGAGAAGAATTCAATCTAGAAATTTTAATGACTGGGAAGATAATAACCATATATACAAAACAGAACTCGAAAGAGAAAGCCTTTATGATGTGCTGACAGAATTATTAAGAGATGCTGCCCATTGTGAGCAATATTATTAAAGCAACATTATTAATAACACTTAACATTATTATTAACTAACAGAAATAAGTGAATTGTCAAACCACAAAAATATCTGAGTGCAGCAATCTTGAAACCTTGAAATGTTTCTGAAACCATTATTTTCAAGTTCTCTTGAAATTACTTCATAACTTAAATATACTCTTCTATTCTGGAAAGTCTCTATATATAAACTAGAACCTCAGATTTCCAAAGTGTTCCATCCACTGGGTAGAGACTGTTAATGGAAGATTTCACACACAAGAAGAAGCTTAGCAGTTGATAATTATCGCGATAAAATAATTTTAGTTTACAAATATCTTTCCCAAAAGAGGTGGAAATACTGGAGCTGAGCACAGAGCATCAACTTTTTTTGTGGTTTAAAAAAACTAATCCCCTTTATTAGACCACTTCAAGGACAACGTCTTTCTCTTTCAGCATCTTGCTTTCTTTACAGAAAACACTACTGACACATTTTACTATTGAACAACTAAAAGAAGGCTAAGCAACAAGTGACGTGTACAAAAAAACTCACAAGGCCAAATTAACCAGAAATAAGGCACCCAAGAGACAAAAGCGGTTGCTTTCTTCTCCCCTGGTTGTTAAGTGCTGAGAATGTAAGACTGGGAGGAACAGCTTTGGGCGTGAGAGAGGGGCGGGGTGGAGTGGAGGGAAAGCAATAAACAAAAGTTTCTAAATAGTTTCTTCGGGCAAAAATCCTCCCAGTAAGTGGCTTAGCTTCCAACAGGTGACCTTGAACTCACTTAGCAGGAAACAGCCCGGAGGAGGAAGAAAAAGCTTAAGTTAGAGCACTGTTCTGGTTCCCAGGCCATTGTTGACTGTATACAAATATGCAGCAATGAATGAGAAGGGCGGGCTAAAGACGCGCGGCCCCTGAAGGGAATACTCCTAGGATTTCACCTTTCCAGATTTTGGCCAACGCAGGCACCCCTTTCTCCTTTCTTTTCCCCCCAATCCAGCATTCCAAGTGATAAAATTCTTGTGCCCATAGTCTTTATTGCTGTCTTAGCCAAAGGTGCGCGATGAGGAAAGTCCGTCAGATTTCCCGCCCCCAAAAGTCCTAAACTGTCACACCTGAGCTGCAGGCGGCGCCCCTCCAACGGTCCTTTCCCCTGCTACTGAACTCAGCTTTTTAATGAATTCAACACTCTCCTTCCTAGGCAAGTGTCATTCCCGAGTGAGTCCCAGACACTCTCCCAAGAGTGAAAAGCACAGCCCTAAAACGAACCAGGAACCGAGTCCCCCTAGAACCAAAGGGAAGATAACTTCGTCCCCCTCACCTCCCCACTTCCCCGAATCAACTCGACAGAGCGTGGCTTTCCAACCTCTGGAAAGCGGTGCGAACCGCAAGCAAAAGGAGGTTTTAGCGACTGCTACGCGCGCCCACCTTCCTTTCCCGCCCCGCAGTCTCCCCGCCAACGCCGGGCTCCGAGCCCTGGGTGCCGAACGGCGGTGCCGGCCCGGGGGCCACGAAGCCCCGCTGACTGGGACGCTTGGGGCGTCCGACTCACCTGAGCCGGAGCAGCGGTGCAGCAGGAGCCCAGGAGCCGGACGCCAGGTACTGGGTCACACACTGGGCGGCCGCCGGGCCCCTAGGGTCCGCAGGGTCCCGTCCCCCGCCCTCCAGGCCCCGCCCCTTCCCTGGGCCGGCCCCGCCCCGGCCCCGCCCCGGCCCCGCCCTGGCCCCTTCCTGAGCCAAATCGGCTCGTTGCAGCTGCGGCAGCCGGCCTCTTGCTCCCTCGCGGCGTCCTCGCGGTCTCTCCTGTGGAGGCGCCTGGAACCCGCCTGCCCCAAGCCAGCAGGTGCCCCGTCCTTTCGGGGCTGGAGAGAGTCAGTGTGAGTAGCGCAAGTGGCGTGAATTCTTGACCCAAAGCATTGGCAGCCACTTAGGAACCCCAACAACAATGACCAGGGGTGGAAGTTTCCCTCAGGACTGCACCCCTTGAGCCAGGAAAGCCAGATTCCAAACAAGACTGACAGAAAAAACGTTCAGCACTGAGAGCAGCATCCGGGCCTGCTGTGGGAGGGCGAGGACCACTGCTGACTGACGGGGTGGGTTAGAGAAATGGGGGGCGCTGCTGGCTTTTCTCAGGCTTCTCAGGTACTTTACCCTTGAGGCCCTTGAGGCCGTGCGTCTTTTGGAGAGGGTCGAGGAGAGATTTTAAACCCCTCTTTGACACTGCTACCTGGCTTCCCGGTGACCAAGGATGTCTGACCTGGCCAGGTTCATATCAGACCGTAAGTTCGAGGTGTGCTCTGAGAGCTCTCCCCCTGGGCCTCTGTCTCTCTGACTGGAACTTTCCTCAGCCTTCTGCATCCCCTGTGCCTTGCTAGTTTCTATTCTGGGTTCATGTGGAGTCTGGCTTTCCCATGCAGGTGAGTTGTGCTGCTGTTCTCCCATCAGCTTCCTCACTTCCTGCTTCATAACATTCATCACAACTTGCCGCAGTCGCGTGTGCATTGCTCTCCCCTTCATGACTAAGCTCTGTAAAGGCAGGGACACCAAGCTCATAATTGTTAAGTGCTATCCAGTCAGATCTGACTTATAGCAATCATATGTACAACTGAAGGAAATACTTTCCAACCCTGTGCCATGACCTGCACTATTGTCAGTGCTTTTCTGCTATTCATAGAGTTTTCAATGGCTGATTGTTTTTAGGGAGTGGAGTGCCAGGTCCTTCTCCCTAGCCTGCAGCACCTGGTGTTCCCAGGTGGTCTCCCCTCCAAGGACTAACCAGGCCCGACCCTGCTTAGCTTCTAAGATCAGATAGGATTAGAAGCTAGGGTGCTATGGCTGTAGACCAAGCTTATAATGTTGTTGTTGGGTGCCCTGGAGTCGATGTCCAACTCATAGTGACCCTATGTACAACAGGTGAAACAGGATTGCTAGTGCTTCTCTGCTATTCATAGGGTTTTCAATGGCTGATTGATTTTTGGGGGGAGTGGGTTGCCAGGTCCTTCTCCCAAGCCTACAGCACCTGGTGTTCTTAGGTGGTCTCCCATCCAACCCTGCTTAGCTTCTGAGATCTGACAGGATCAGAGGCCACAATGGTACAGCCGCAGGCTTAAGCTCATAGTAGATAATAAATATTGCTGGATGATGATGTGCATCTAATATTATTGTCAGCTGTTAATGTGTCCCAGCCCCCAACTATTCAATGAACTTCCCTCACTACTTCTGATCTTCTAGGTCTACAGGATCTTACATCAAAGTTAATATCCCCATACATGTCTCATTCTCAAGCCTTCATACCGCCTTATAGGCAGAGCCTTCAGTCTTCAGAGAGGCACAGGTGTGGGAAAATGTCAGGACTTGGTTGCACTTGAATGAACTCTGCCACAACTAGCTTAGTAATTTCAAAGACCTTCTGCCTTTCTGAGCCTCAGGTCATGGCTGACTTCTCCATTAGGTCCAGTGCCTAAGACTCAAGATAACTTTAGGAACAATACAAATGGGGAAAACAGAAAAAGAAGAAAAAAAGAACAGAAACTTTCAATTAAAGAAACTGTTGTAAAAATATAATAAAAGCTTGTTAGTCTTTATACTAATGTAGTTGTTGGCAACATTGAACTATATCTGAGCCCTGTGATCCTGGAAGACAGCAAAGATTATAGAAACCCTCCCACTCCTCTGGGCTCCAAAATCAGCTAATTGCAAGGAACCATCCTTTGCTATATGGCTTTGTTGTTGTTGTTGTTGTTGTTGTTGTTGTTGGGTGCCGTGGAGTCTGTATCCGACTCATAGTGACCCTCATAGGGTTTTCAATGGCTGACTGTTTTAGGATTCCCTTGGGAGTGGGTTGCCAGGTCCTTCTCCCATTTTTGCGGTGCTGAGAATTGAACTCGGGACCTCAGAGACTGCAGCACAGTGCTCTACCAACTGAGCTAAATCCCAGCCCACTATATGGCTTAGGTAAGACTTTATTGATGCCAGTCCTATTTACCTATGACAAGACTGGACAAATACTCTCCAAATTGCCATTCTTTACATCATAAATGGTTAACTGAACTATTTGTACCCACTGACCAATCTGGACAAAATACCTGCTATCTTTACGTGACCAAATTCTAGTTAGACTTGTCTCTCTTCTCTTGGCTCTTGAACTTTGACACACCTTTTCAGCCCAAACCATCATATAACTTTCTCTTTTCACCACCTTTCCAAATTCCGTTCTTTCCAGTGTTATTTGTCCCATCCTAGAAAAGACCATTTTTGTCTCTTTTAAAAATCTTTTTTGTTGTTGTTGTTGTGGTGGTGGTGGTACTGAGGGTTGAACCTAGGGCCTTGCACTTGCATGCTTTGCAAGTTCTGGACCACTGAGCTGCACCCTCAGCCCATTTTTTATTTTTTTTTCACTTTTGAGACAAGGTCTCACTAAGTTATGCAAACTGCCTCTGGTCTTGAACTTGTGATCCTCCTGCCTCCGCCTCCCAAGCCACTGGGATTACAGGTGTGCGCCACTACGCCCAGCTTCTTTTAAAAATCTTTACTGTTGTTGTTGTTGTTGTTAGGTGCCGTCGAGTGTATCCGACTCATAGAGACCCTCTGTAAAATAGGGGAAACACTATTGTCAGTGCTTCTCTGCTGTTCATAGGGTTTTCAATGGCAGATTGATCTTTGGGAGGGGGTTGCCAGGTCCTTCTCCCAAGCCTACAGCTTCTGGTGTTCCCACGTGGTCTTCCATCCAGGTACTAACCAGGCCCGACCCTGCTTAGCTTCCGATATCTGATGGGATCAGATGCCACAGGGCTACCGCTGCAAATAAAAATCTTTATTAGCATGTATAAATTGTACAAAATAATATGTTTTATTATGACATTTTCATACATGTATATAATGTACTCGGATCATATTTCCCCCTCATTGCCCTGTATTGTTTCCTCACCCTCCTCTAGCTGGTCCCCTTCTTGTTCCCAAATAGTCCCCTTTCTACTTTCAGGTCTTTTTAAGACATGTGATATTTGTCTTTCTGAGTCTAGCTTATTTTACTGAATATGATCTCCAGTTACATTCATTTTCCTGAAAATAACATAATTTTGTTCATCTTCATTGCCAAATAATACTCCATTGTGTGTATATACCACATCTTCTTCACCTATTTACCCACTGTTGGGCACCTAGGCTGATTCTATAAGTTGGCTCTTGTGAATAGTGCCACAATAAATATGGGTATACATGTATCTCTATTACATGCTGACTTTGATACCTTCAGGTATATATACTCAAGAGTATATAGCAGGATTATATAGTAGTTCTATTTTTGTTTTCTTGAGGAACTCCCATAGTGATTTCTAGAGTGGTTGTACTAGTTTATATTCCTACCAAGTGTATAAAAGTTTGTTTTCCTGTTATTGTTTTTGTCTTAATAACCATTCTGACTGGGGTGAGATGGAATCTTAGCATAATTTTGATTTTATTTCCTTTATGGCTAAGGATTGGCAACCTTTTTGCTTGTATTTATTGGCCATTTTTACTTTTTTTGACAATTCATTTGCCTGTTTATTAATTAGGCTTATCTATTCTTTTGGTGGGCTGGGATTTAGCTCAGTTGGTAGAGTGCTGTGCTGCAGTCTCTGAGGTCCTGAGTTCAATTCCCAGCACTGCAAAAATGGGAGAAGGACCTGGCAATCCACTCCCAAGGCAATCCCGAAACAGTCAGCCATTGAAAACCCTATGAGGATCGCTATGAGTCGGATACCGACTCGGTGGCACCTAACAACAACAACATTCTTTTGGTGTTTAATCTTTTGGCTTCTTTGTAGATTTTGAATATTCATCTATCAGATAAATATGTGGAAAAGATTTCGTCACATGCTGTAGACTGTCTCTTAACTCTGGCAATTGTTCCCTTTACCAGCAGAAGCTTTTTAGTTTTATGCACTCCCATTTATCAGTTCTTACTATTGCATTCTGAACTACTGGAGTTTTCTTCAGAAAGTTATTACATAGACCTATATTTTAAGGTGCTTTCTCAGTTTTGTTCTAGTAGTTTCAAAGTTTCAAGTTTTACATGAAGATCTTTGATCCATATTGAATTTGTGTTTGTACAGCATCTAGTTTCATTCTTTTGCACGTGGCATGTGGATATCCAGTTTTCCCAGTACCAGCACCATTTGTTGAAAAGGTTGTCCTTTCTCCTCTATGTGTGTGTGTGTGTGTGTGTGTGTGTGTGTGTGTTTTGCAGTATGTGGGAGTTGAACCGAGGATCTTGCACATACTTTGCAAGTGCTCTACTACTGGGCTGCACTCTTAGTCCAGTGGTAGAGCATTTGCAAAGTATGTGCAGGGGCCTAGGTTCAACTCCCAGGTACCACACACACAAAAAAATAATTAATAATCAAATGGTTATAGCTCTGTGGGCTTATTTCTTGCTCCTTTATTTTATTCCATGCATCTAGGGGTCTAAAAAATGAAATCATATATATATATATATGTTTATTATAGTTTCATTCATAACCAAATAATTTAATTCTTCTTCTAGTGGTGAATGTACAAACTCTGATGTAACCAAAAATATACCAAGGAAAAGATTTAGTATTGTAAAAATTCTTCCAAAACTAAAATCTATAAAATCAGTGCAGTCCCAATAAAAATTCCATTAA
Organism: Pedetes capensis; assembly: GCA_007922755.1. NCBI lineage: Eukaryota > Metazoa > Chordata > Mammalia > Rodentia > Pedetidae > Pedetes > Pedetes capensis. The sequence continues at coordinate 35,383 of VMDO01000354.1, read as the reverse complement.
GAATTTCTGTAGAAATTGATGAACAGATTCTAAAATTATATGAAAAAGCAAAGGAATTAGAATAGTCAATGGTTTTGAAAAATAAGAACAAATTTAGAGATGTAATATTCTTTGATTTCAAAACTTACTATCAACTATAGTAATCAAGATGGCATGTTAGCAACAAAAGGACAGTTATATAGATTGGTGAAACAAAATGGAAAGTCTCAAAACAGACCCACACATACATTAGTCAATGATTTTTTTTTAAAGTTCAAGACAGTTGAATAGAGGAAAGGTAGTCTTCTCAATAAATAGTGCTGGAACTATTATCATCTGTATACTTAATGAATGAAATAACTTCAACCCAGACCTTCCTTGCACCTTACGCAAAAGTTAATTCAAGATGTATCATAGATCTAAATATGAGACATAAAAGTTTAAGTCATCTAGAAGAAAACACAATAAGATCTTTATTACTTTAAGTTAGGCGGAAAGCATGATCCACAGAAGAAAAAAATTGAAAAATTGGAGTTTGTTAAAGTTAAGAACTTCAGATCTGAAGAACACTGTTAAGGAAAAGAAACACCACAGAGTAAGAGAAATTATTTGTAAATTACATGTCTGATAAAGGACTTATATCTAGCTAGTCAAAAATAATTTCCAAACTCAGTAGTAAGTAAACTAACAATTTTTAAAATTCCAAAAGATTTGGTCAGTTCACGAAAGAAAATGTTACAGATATAAAATGAGCTCATGAAACAATGTTCAACAGTATCACTTATTAAATAAATGCAAATTAAATCTTCATGGGTTATCATTAAATCACCATTAAAATGATTATTTTTAAAAAATTGTGCTTTTTCAAATGCCAATGAAGATACAGAAAATTTGAAACTATCATACCTTGATGGTGGAGTTGTAAAATGGCAAAGACACTTGGATAATGGCTTGAAGTTTCTTACAAAATTAAACATACTCTTTGTGGTCTAAAAGTCTTCCTTGGTATAATGATAAACGAAAACTTCTGTTCATGTGAAATCCTGTGTGTGAATGCTTATCATCATTTTATGTTATAACTGGAAACAAGTGGGTGAATAAAAAAAAAACTCTAGGACTTGGTGTGTATTAGAATGCTACTCTGCAATAAAAAGCAACAAATTACCAATTAATGCAAAAACTTGGATGAATCTCAAATGCATTACTGTAATTGAAACAAACTAGATTTGAAAGGCTACAACTGTCTGATTCCATTTCTGTGCTATTCTGGAAAAGAAAACTATAGGAACACAAAACAGATCAGTGGTTGCCAGAGACATGGGATAATTTACTGGGACAATGAAACTATTCTATATCTTGAGCGTGGTCATGGTTAGATGACTGTACTTGCCATTCTTCATAAGACCATATTCCATAAAATGTGAATTTTGTGTATATAAATTAAAATATTAGTGAAGAACTGAATAATCTGTCACTTAACCATGTAGAACTAAACAGGAAGACAAGGATGTGTTTATTACTAGGGTAATAACAATTCACCAAAAGAATGCAAAACACTTCAATGCCTGGGGAGGCAAAGATCATTTTAAGGAATATCGTATCAAGATGATATTTCACAAACAGAAGAAAAGTTTGGGGTCAGATGCTTGTTTGTACAACCTTTACAATATTTGTTTGAAATTGTTTGCAACAGTAAATTTTGTTTAATGTTGATATTTCACAGGTATTTTTTCACTAGATATAATCCCCTAAATTAAGACATATAATATGAAAAATATGATCAATACCTAACAATAGCAAAGACTTGAAGAGACTAAAATACTATCCTGATCAGTCATCAGGGAAGGAAGTCTAAGACTTTAAATTTTTACACCATTCAGCCACAGTTCTAAGAATTAAAGAATTTTAAACATTATCAAGCCCACTGTCACATTTCAGCTAGGTGAAAATAAATCATAAGAAATTGAGGGTTTCATTCAAGGTTGTGTGTTTTGAGATGACAAAGCTGGGCTCAAATAACCAAACTCACTATTCACTGGTTCCCCAACCACATGGTCTCAGGAAGACTGAAGTCATATTAGGAACTCCTTGTTCGTTACTCAGATCAAGGACTTAGTGTTTTTAGAGACACAGATTTGGGGAAATTTTTGAGGAAAAAAAATGAAAATCAGATAAGTAACTTTTGTATGTGTGTATGTATGTGTGTGTGTGTGTTCTTTCCTTAACTGGCAATGGGATTGAAGATCCTTGGACTGACTTTTAAAAGTTATAAGCTTCTGTAAAAAATGATGGCAGATTCTTGATTATAGCAGTGCCATTGAGCAGCCCTATAATATAGTATTTTAGATGAAAAGTAACATTTAGACAGGCTATTTTTCTGGTACCTGATTTCAAGGTCAAATATATTTCTTCATGTTTTGGAAGTACCTACATTGAAAGAAAAATGAGCAAAGACATGTCAAATTTTTAAATGATAGCATTCTGGTTCTTATATAAGGTGAACATCAGATTATTTGAAACTATTGCTCCAACAGTGACCAAATGTAGTCATTTTCCATTCTCTAAATGCTTCATGCAAGAGCAGAATTTAAGTATATTAACATCCCAGGAAGGATCAAGGAGCAGAGTAGTCTAGAGTTAGTATCCTGGTGTGGTATCTGTTATCCTGAGAAAATCAATTCAAAACTAGGACTAAACTTCAATTTAGAACAGCAACAAGGTCTTATCTTTGGGCAGCACTTCTTCAAAAACTCTCATATACATGATTTCAACTGGTTTAGTAAGCAGAGGATGCACAAATAAAAGAGAAAGAACATGATACAGAAATCATCTACTTTTGACTCTATAAAGTTTTAGCAATTTTGAGGTGAGCCCTAGTTATCATTCTAGGAAGCTATTTCCTTTGGATTATCTTTTATATCTTGGTGCCTTTACATGAATCTAGCTCATTCTATGGGTAAACTTCCCTCAGTTATCAACCTCTCATGTCGGAAATACTCCAGGTCACCTCCTGTTTGCTCTCCTCTCCTGATCCACCTTCTTATATTTTCTGATTCTGCAGTCTACTAATCCTACTCCATACTTTGTTTGGTCCCAAGGTTTTTCTCCCACCATTTCCCTTCCTGTTTTCTCATTATTACTCCCAGTTTGTTTGTTTTTTTTTCCTTTTGCATTTATGGCACATATCAAAAATTGTGCTTATAGATTCATTTGCTTATTGTTTCCCTCACTCAATTATTATAAGCTCCACAATACCAGTGACAAAATCAATTTCTTTACCACTGTACAGTTAGTGATTACCAGAGTGCTTAGTACATTTTTACACATAGTAGATAGTCACTAAAGTTTGTTAAATAATGAAATGAATAACTAAACTTATTTTACTAGTTATTGTTGTTGTTGTTGTTAGGTGCCGTCGAGTTGGTATCCGACTCGTGGCAACCCTCATAGGGTTTTTAATCCCAACTGTTTCAGGATTGCCTTGGGAATGGATTGCCAGGTCCTTCTCCCATGTTTGCAGTGCTGGTAATTGAACGTGGGACCTCAGAGACCGCAGTGCAGCGCTCTACCAACTGAGCTAAATCCCAGCCCTTACTAGTTATAGTAACTAGTTATTCTCTTGTAAATAAGTTAACATTAGATATTAACTCATAAAATAAATTCCAAATGCATTAAATATTTGGAAGTTAAAAAGGAAGTATTAAATTTCCTGTGTTAAATATTACTAAATATTTTGAAGCTTTGTTGTAGTAAAGAGTTTCTTTGTCCATGTTTCTTCTTCCCCTACCTCTTCAATTTTTCATTTCCTTCTCTTTTTCCTTATTCTCTTCCTCCTTTTCTTCTGTTTGTAGAATGAAAACTTATTAACATCAGACACATTTGTTATATTTAAAAATATTAAAGATTATGAAGAAAATGACAGCCCCTTTATAGTCCATTCCACCCACCCATTCAATTTTCCACCCCAAACAAACCAAGGTTAACGTTTTGTTTGCTTCTCATTCGAGAACCGTAAGAAGTGAGCATTATCATTTCATTGTAAAAGCAAGAAAACCTAAGAGTTTCAAAGAGCTAAGTAACTTGCCTCAAATCATACAACCGTGAAACCAAAGTGCTGGGCTGTGAGAACTGGAACATTTGATTCCAAAGCCTCAAACCATGTTGCCTTTCCAGTGTAGAATGTTGATGCTGGGCACATAAATACCAGTCTGAAAAACCCTGTGTTCAAAGCATTTAGCTAAGTGCTTTTATCACATTTTTGTCATCCTAATCTTTTGAGAAACAACTGTAGTATAGTGACTAAAAACTTGGACCCCCAGAGCTTAATAGTCTTGGAAGGAATCCCTACCTATTCCATTTTTAAAATTCTATAAACCATGTTGAAGTATTTAGTCTGTTTGGGCCTCACGTTTCTCTTTCAATAAAATGGTGATGATAATGGTACTTGTTTCTCAGGAAGGTTATAAAAATTAGGTTATGCAGGGTAAAGTGTTTAGAGTTGTTGTTGTTGCTGTTGTTGTTAGGTGTCATTGGACCTAACATATATAAAGCTGTATTTGGTATTGGAATTCCTGTTTTAAAAATAAGTCTTGAAGCTGTAAAGTAGCTTGTCCAAGGCCGTAGAACTATAAATTTGTTGTGTAGCTTGGTGGCAATGAAGTATAATAGTTATAAGTTCCTTGGGTTCAGTGTGGCATATTACATCACCAATTAATATCCCAAAGGGAAAACAACTATATTGAAGAGGTGATGATAAATCATGATGGCACTTGCATATACAGAGGGTGCCAAAAAATGTATACACATCTGGGGCTAAAAACTTTCCACTTTGCTGTCTTAAGAAATGTGTCATATGCTTACATTCATTTGATTTATATCACATTATTATTATTATTATTATTATTATTATTATTATTATTTTGCAATACTGGGGGCTGAACCCAGGGCCTTACATATACTTTTTGTATGCAGTCTAACACTGAGCTGTACCCCCAGCCCTTTTTAAATTTTTCATCTTGAGACAGGGTCTCACTAAGTCATTCAGGCTGCTTCTGGCCAGGAACCTGTGATCCTCCTGCCACTGCCTCCCAAGTCACTGGGATTATAGGCAAGTGCCACCATGCCTGGCTAATATCATCTTCTGAGTGAACGTTATACGATCCATTGCTACCATAGTTCAATACTTTGAGAAGTAGTACATAGACAGCATCTCTCAAAATGTGTATACATTTTTGTGGCATCCCCTAGTATGTAACATCTGATTCCATGTACAGTAATATATGGAAAACATGAGTGAAGTTTTCTTTGCCTAAGACTGCTATATATATGTATTTTTTGACAAGATAAAAACTAAGCACAGAGAGAAAGTAAGTGTACTCTGGAGAGTTGTGCCGAAGCTGTCTGATTAGGCCCCTCCAATCCCATGTCTTGGCTTTGAAGTGGGGGAAGTAGGAGGGCAGATGCTTATGAAGTGTGGGAGGGGATGTTGTGATGTACACTCCTCAGGGATTTAAATCTGCATTGTCCTAACTCTGAGGTTTAGGTGTAGTCTAATAATATACAGGCTTTCATAGCTATTCAAGTGCCTCACTATGCCCAATTTAGGACTCCTGAGGTAACATTAAGGAGAAACACAAATCTCCATGGTTACAACAGATGACCAGAAGTGATTTACTAGTGAGTCAGGTTGTTGAAAAATTTGTCAAGGGGGAGAAATGGTGAGGCCTTACCCCTGGGGATATTTCAGCCAGTTTACTCTGGCTCCCATATCAACTTTTTGCCTCCTTGAGAGTACCCCTGTTCCTTCCTATCTTTGCCCATCCTAAGTGCCATTGCATCAGAAAAGGGATTCTTCCTCAATATATCTTATTAGCCTATTCTGATAGAACAATGGCTGTATTAAATCATACCATTCTGTTGTGCATACAAATAAAATAATCAAGAAACACAAGCTCTTATTCACTTATTAAATATTTAACATACACCTGTTATATTTCAGGTGTTGAAAGAAAAGCAATGCATGCTCTGTAGGAACTTACTACTATCTTATAGACTAAGATACTTACATTCTTCCAAGTTGATGGTGTGAAAGTCTAAGAATTTCACCCTAATCAAACTTCTTATTTTGTATGCCACTGGTACTCTTGCTCTCTCTTGCACCTATGCCCCCCTCCTTTCTCTCTTTCTCTTCCTCTGCCTGTCCCCACCCTCACTTTCTTCTCCCTCCTCTGTTTTTATTGTTTATTCTCCATTACCTGTCATAGGACAGAGCAGAAGAATGGAAGTTTCCTGTATCCCTTAGCAGAATGTTGTTGTTGTTAGGTGCCGTTGAGTCGGTATCCTACTCATAGCGACCCTCATAGGGTTTTCAATGGCTGAGTGCTTCGGGATTGCCTTAGGAGTGGATTGCCAGGCCCTTCTCCCATTTTTGTGGTGCTGGGAATTGAACTTGGGACCTCAGAGACTGCAGCACAGCGCTCTACCCACTGAGCTAAATCCCAGCCCCTTAGCAGAATACTGAGGCATTTTTAGCCAGTGCACTAACTGATCACTGTGCTTTTTACTTTTATCTCTCTTCCTTAGAGGGAAATAGTCTAATTCTCAAAATCTTATCAAGAACTTCCTAACTTTAGGCTTTTTGTTTTTTAGTTTGTTTTTGTTGTTGTTTTGGTTTGGTTTGGTTTGGTTTTTGAGATAGGGTCTTACAGTGTAGCCCAGGCTGTCATAGAACTCACTATGTAGCCTGAGTTGGCAGCAAATTCACAATCCTCCTGCCTTTGCCTCCCAAGTGCTGGGATTACAAGCGTGCACAAATGTTTACAGCCAGGCCATTTTTTTTTTCTTATTTATTAGTCCTAACTTCTCTATCCATATAACAACTGAACTTCTTAACACAGTAATTTGAATCTCTTGGGGAGGTTCTACTGCATATACAGGAGCCCTAAAATGTTAATGTCTTAGCCCAGGTTAAGAATGGTGATGAGGGGTTGGGGTACTGTTCAGTAGTAGATTGCACTGGTCAGTGGAAGAATGTGTGTTTGGGTTTAGTCTCCAGTACCTCCACAAAAAAGAATAGTGGTGAAATTTCAGATGTTATAACAGAATTTGAATTATGAGAAAGATTCACATTCAGAAAAGGAATCCAATGTGTTCATCTTCCTAAGACTCCCTCATGGGAGCAAATAAATTAACATTTATTTTAAAAATCTACTCAAATTAAGAAGCCTCTGCTTCTTTTGTAGGTTGATAGCATGGTAAGGGACTTGAAAGATGGCCAGCCAGTAGTTCTGCACTGGGGACAGCCCTGCCCTCAGGAGTGATTTTGGTTGTCACAGTGCTGAAGTTGCTCTTGGCATTTAGTGCCAGGGGCCCAGGAGCCTGCAGTGCAGCAGCACCTTGACCAGCAGGACTCTTCTTCCTCGCTCTGCTGAAGGGAAGAAAACACTAGTGGAGCCCCACGCCCAGCTGATGTTGAACTTGCCATTCCATCCCTTGATTTGTTTTCTCCTCTGCAGCCACTGCTCTATGTGACAGTTCCTCATATAGTCAGAGCAAAACTGCCCCACCAAAAAGAGCTTATTCAGGGTGTGACATCCTCATTCTCCTCAGATGTCATTTCTCATCTTCTCAACCCTTCCTTGAGAGTGGGTTTCCATGATCTTTGTAAAATCACATAAAAACCACTCTCAATATTTTGTAGCTGAATTTTTTTGTGGAGGGGTCATGTTGTTTTTCCCCTCAAAAATGCTTTCTCATTCACTTTACATATGTTCCTTGATCTAGTTATGTTTCAATTACTCTAGAAAACCAAACCTACTTTCAAATGTATAAAAGTATCTTTACTTATGGAAAGGAATGAACATGTAGTTTTTATTTAACATATAATATTCATTGCAAATGTAAAGTATTACAGGTATTGTGTTAGATTCTGGGCATGCGGAAGGTATAATGTTAAAGCTCTCTTAGGAAGAAAGCAAATCCAACAAGGATCATGGCAGTAGGATGGAATGCAGACAAGGGCTCCTTCACACCCTGTGGGTAGAGAGAAAGCCTGGGAGGGGACACTCCAGGTGAGAACTGAGGTGATAGACAAATAGTAGGAAAAAGTATGCTGAGGTGAGGTTAATAGGAGATGGAAATCTAGACAGAACAGAATCTATAAAGTTTGTGTATAAAAGAAAATATGTTGCATTTGTAGAAAAGCAAAGTTTAGTTTGATATAAACATAGAATAAGCTTGTTTATCAGTTAGGAAATGAGGAAAAGGGAATAAAGAGGGAAAGATGACAGTGGGTGAGATCTTATCAGCTGGGCTAATACGTTTGAGGTTTTATGGTGTTTTACTTTTTGTTTGTTTGTTTGTTTTTAGTACTGGGAGTTGAACTGAGGGCCTCTTGCCTGCTAGGCAAATACTCCACCACTGAGCTGCACTCCCAACCCCTATTTTATTATTTATTATGAAACAGGATCTCACTAAATTCCACAGGGTACCACTGGCCCGAAACTCTCAATCTGCCTGCCTCAACCTCCTGAGTCGCTGGGATTACAGGCATGTGCCATGATGCTTGGCTTGAATTTTATCTTGAGAGAAATAAGTAACCACTGACTGGTTGTAAGAGGAAAATTGCTGATGCCAAAAATAGAATTTTGGAATAAATAATCACTTTTTCCAAATGAACCCTTTAAGTGATAAAACTCATTAGTTACAGACTCTATACTCTAACATTGCTATTAAAATTTATCACAGCTATTTCAATCAGTGCTATAAAATGGACTTGTGATTCTGGAGTGAGTTTGGCATAGATCCTCTCCTCCCTTCTCCACTTCGTAACAAGCTCCTATTCCCTACCAACACCCTAATTAGCGCTCATCAACCCTGAGAAGAGATGTCACAATAATGTGTGAAGAGACATTAGTACACAGTTCATTAGGACAGTGTCACAGAGGAAGGATTTATTGCATTGCTGTGCACACAACACAACAAAATATTAATGAGAAATGTCACTTTTTCTGTCACTACCAAGCTTTTGATTAGCAAAGATAATCTACTGGACCACATAGTGATAGCTACTACATAGTGTTACTTCTGTATGATTAGAATATTGGAGATATAATTAGCAATGTTTGGAAAGTAAATATGCTTTCACAAATCTCAAAAGGACAGAAGAGCAAAAAATGACCACTGGAAATACATGGCAAATTAAATATTGATCTTTCTTCCCTTCCTTCCTTCCTTCCTTCCTTCCTTCCTTCCTTCCTTCCTTCCTTCCTTCCTTCCTTCCTTTTTCCCTTTCTTTCTTTCTTCCTTTCCTCTCCTTTTCACTCCTCTCCTTTCCTCTCCTCCTCTCTCTCTCTCTCTCTCTCTCTCTCTCTCTCTCTCTGTTTCTTTCTTTCTTTTTTCTTTTCTTTACTTTTTTGAGACAAGGTCTCACTGTGTACCTCAGACTGGCCCGGCACTATGGATCATGTGCCAAAACATCTGGCTTCAAGAAATATTTTTACGTGCAACAACAGAAACAATCTCTTGACCTCTTTCTGCATTAAATTAACATAACAGCCATATCCCCATATTTAATTTAATAAAGGGCTAGGGTTTAGCTCAGTTAGTAGAGTGCTGCTTTGTACTTTCTGAGGGCCCGGGTTTGATCCCCAGCACTGCAAAAATGGGAGAAGGATGTGGGAGTCCACTCCCAAAACAATCAGCTATTGAAAACCGTCTGAGCTTCACTATGAGTCAGACATGACTTGATGGCATGTAACAACAATAAGAACAGTTTTGTAAAAGCTGTTAAATTTTGCATCCAGATGAACAAGGGAAAATTCAGCTTGAGACGCTATAAAAGAGAAGTGAAGTTCCCCCAGAAGACTATGAAAAGAAAGTAATAAATATGGTACTGGTGAAAGAGTAAAGGTTTTCTCAAGATAGAAGAGCTTTATACATATTTAAAATCAGATGCCAAGGATATAGGTGGCAAAAGACTAAAGATACTGGAGAAGAAAAAGAAATAGGACATTTTTTTACCTGAGACAACATAAAGGAATAGAAGAAAATAAATTGATACATTAGACTGTAGAGGCAGATGGAGGAGAAACAATACCTCATCTATTTTCTGAAAGAATTTGAGACAGCTTATAAAAGAGGACATGAGAATAACTTAAAGTTAATAAACAGAAGAAAATCAGGACTTAGAAGGAAAAAGCAAATAGGATCACCGTGAGAGTTGGCATAATTGGAATAATTAGTCAAATTTGGCTCTGCAGTTCTTGGCTGTGAGGGCAAATAGGGAAATGTGATATATTTTCAGCCTCCTCTTTTATAACCACTTCAAAACATGGATTTACAACACTGACATTTGTTGTTATCTTTCATGGGTCTACAAGTTAGCTGTGGTTCAGTAGGGAGATTCTGGCTGTGGGTATCCAGGCTGCTGTTCTTAGGTGCCATTGAATCAGGTCCAACTCAAAGGGACCTGATGAACAACAGAATAAACTATATCATGCACATAGTCTTTTTTATGTTTAAGTCTATTGTTGCAGCCACTGTGTCAATCCATCTAGTTGAGAGTCTTCTTTATATTCATTGGCCTATCACTGTCCCAGACATGATGTCCTTCTCCAGGTCCCTCCTGACAACATGTCCAAAATATGTAAGACACAGTCTAGCCATCCTTGCTTCTAAGGAGCACTCTGGTTGCGCTTCTTCCAAGAAGGACCTGTTGGTTCTTTTGGCAGCCCATGGCGTATTCAATATGGTCTCCAGCACTATAGTTCAAAGGCATCAATTCTTCTCCTATCTCCCTTATTCACCATCCAGCTTTCACAAGCATATAATGCAACTGGAAATGCCATGGTATGGTTCAGGTGCACCTTCGTCTTCCACGCGAGATCTTTACTTTTCAACACTTTAAAGAGGTCTTTTGCAACAGCTTTTCCAAATGTAATGCATCTTTTTATTTTGTGACTAGGTATTTATGCATTAATAGTCAAATGGTGGGTGGGGCTTCAATCATAGGAATACTTGCTTAGTCACAAACATGGTACCTGGGCTGGGAAAACTTAACTAGCTAGACTGAACAGCTGGGCCTGTCAGGTGTCTCCATCTCAATTTGTTTTTTCCAAAATAGTACTTTCAAAGGCCTGTGGTCCAAAAAGGGGTCCAAAGCAGAGGCTGTGTACCTTTCATGTCCTGTACAATGTATAATCTCATTTTAGTAACAGGAACTTCCTCCAATAGAAAAACCTAAATAATGAAACTTCTTTTGATCTTATTGGCACCTTCCCAGCCTATGACAGGAGCCTTTTGTAGGCTCACCTCACACTAAGGGCCCAGAGCTAGGCACCCAGGACTGACATCACACAGGGTGTGCCCTAGGTTAAATAAAACTGGAAGAAGGAACATATGCTCTCTCTCTCTCTTTGGCTTCCTCCTCTTCACTTTCTTCATAAATCTTTGTGTCTTGAATGCCCATCTCCCTCTCTGAGTGACCATGTGTATTCTAAAGTGTGTACTTAATAAACTCTATAACTTTGTTTTACTCTCTTGGACTCATCTTGAAATTCTTTTCTGTGACAAAGCCAAGGACCTGCCTTAACCTGAGTGGAGGGCCCAACTAGGGGAACTCCTCAGGCTAGGTGGCCATGCTGAGCTGTACCTCTCTGCTGTGGCACCAGAGATAATTATGTTAAAATATGTAAATTATTTAAGTAAAAGAAATGATAAAGATGGAAAGTCAAATTTTTACACAATTGCTGCAATTCTATCAGAATAAAGGAGTAGAATTAAAATATTTTTATCTCTACAGACACCTAGTGTTTTGAAAGATTTTTAATTTTGTTTTATGTTGCTTCTGATGTTTAGATATTCCTTTAAGTGTTTATTATTTAGTTACCGTGTCTACTGAAATGCTTATTTTCTTCTAAACCCCTTAACATCTAAAAGTGTTAAAATTTCATAATCTATTTGTTAACAGAAGCTACTTACCCATAAAAATCTGCATATTTGGAAGAATATATGTCATATAGTGTACCCTATCTAAATCCATTCACCACCACAGCTGGTTTTTTGTTTTTGTTTTCAATTTCTGAAAGGGGCTGTTGCCAAACACATTATATTTGTTTGAGGAAAGCATTCTTTAAACAAACAAATCTTCCTACTAATGGAGCTGACATCCACTTCAAAATAGTCCTTACCAATTTGGTGCTAATTCTGTCTTATTTTTCTTCCACCAGTCTTCCAATTACTATGTTTTAAGTCAATTACTACAGATCTCTAGAATGCTCCAAGCTAAGCATGTCCATTTACCTCAGAATTCTTAATTCATGTTTGCATGTCCTGAAATCTAGGACACAGGAGCTCAGTGTTTGCTGATTTTCTGACCATCCTATTCTGTTTTGGGGATATGGTTTACAAATATCTCCCTTATCTTGTAGTGTTCTTTCAAGTATTGACTACGTTATGGAGATTTTCATTCTTAATATGTAAAATCCTGAGTTGTGGGTTCTTAAAGATACAACATTACACATATTCATTCCATGTCATTTTTCTAAGATTCTACTTATCCTACCAGGCTTTGAATACTTTCTGGTTAAGGTCTCTTTCTTACAACTCATGTTGCTTCCATTGCCACTGGGACTGTAGTAATGGAGAGTACCTCAAATGCCCCTATGATAGGTCATCTCTACTCATTCGGAGATTATTTTCTAATTTCATTACTAAATAAAACAGCTATATTGTTTTTAGGTGTTATCAAGTCAGGTCCAACTCATATTGACCCTATTATGTACAGCAGAACAAAACACTCCTTGACACTGTGCCATGCCTGGCACTATGTCAGTGCTTCTCTGCTTTTCATAGGGTTTTCAGTAGCTGATTGTTTTGGAAGAGGGTTGCCATGTACCTTCTCACATAAAACAGTTATATACATGTTTTTAAAAACTTATGAATCTCCTATACATTGTGCACCATAAAGACAGCTCAGGGGTACGTGAGGGTCTCACAGACACTGGTCAACTCTCTGCCTCACTGAAGAAAAATAACTAAGCACAGTCGAAAGAGATACTAAGATGCCCAAAGACAAAATGTTATCATATGCATTCTTTGTGTGTATATTTGCTGGGAGGATCACAAGAAGCAGCACCTAATGGTTAGTCAACTCAAAGTTTGCTAAGAAATGCTCAGAGAGAGAGAGGACTATGTCTGCTGAAGAGAAAGGAAAATTTGAAGACACAGAAAAGTCAGACAAGGCCAGTTGTGGAAGAGAGATGAAAACCTATATCCCTCCTGAAGGGGAAATGACAACAACAAGGATCCTAATGCACCCAAGAGGCCTACCTGACCTTCTTGTTCTGTTCTGAATAGTGCCCCCAAATCAAAGAACATCTCCACCTATTCATTGGTGATTTTGAAAAGAAAGAGAGGAGGGAGGGAGGATGGGAGGGGGAGAGAGAGAGAGAGAGAGAGAGAGAGAGAGAGGAAGGGATGTGGAATAACACTGCAGCCTTATGAAAAGAGAAAGCTGCCAAGCTGAAGGAAAAACATGAAAAGGATATTAGTGCTTAGTGAGCTAAAGGAAAACCTGATGCATAAAAAAAGGGAATCATCAAGGCTGAAAACAGCAAGAAAAAGAAGGGGGAGGAGGAAAATGAAGAAGAGGAGGAAGACAAAGAAATGAGGAAGATGATGGTGAATAACTTGGTTCTAGCACATTTTTTCTTGTCTGTAATGCATTTAGCCCTCTTGCACACAACTCACACCTTTTAAAGAAAAAATTGAAATATAAGTCTATGTAGGATTTGTTATAAAACTGTACAGTGTCTTGTTTTGGTGCATAGTTAACATATTGACTAATATGTCTTTAGATAGCCCTGTCCTAGTGATATTTCAACAGCCACTAATCTCCCCTGGTGTAAGATGAGAGTTGTAAATTGGAATGAAGATTCAGAATAGGTTCTTGTTAGTGCAGGTCAGATCAGTTATATAGGAGGTTGGTAGGGTTTTTTTTAAATCTTCAGTTGTATCTGATGCATCTTATATGACAATTGTTCTATTAACTGAATACAACACTATAATTGCAAAAAAAGTTGAACTTCTTTGTTGACATTCTGAATGCTTCTAAGTAAATACAACTTTTTATTAGTATTGTCTTTTTCTGGAATCTAAATATTTTCTTTTCAAGGGAAAATAGTCTTTTGCTTTTTCCCATTTTGGATCATATGAATTTATTATAGTGCTAATCTTTTCATATAGTGAACTGATAAAAACCTTTTGTCTACACACCCTGCTTATCATGATGGGGGTAATAAAAGTTAAATTGAGAACACTTTAATCCATTGCTGAAATTCCAAAATCTTGATCAGTTAAATTTCATATTGTTGTCATTGTTGTTAGGCACCACAAGTCAGGTCTGACTCATAGCAACCCTATGCACAACAGAATGAGACAAAAACTGTGCCAGGCACATGACCTTTTTTATGTGTAAGTCCCTTGTTGCAGCCAATGTGTCAATCCATCTAGTTGAGGGTCTTCCTTAGTTTTGTTGACCCACTGCTCTCCCAAGCATGATGTCCTTCTCCAGGGATTTGTCCCTCCTAACAACATGCCCCAAATATATATCATGGAGTCTAACCATCCTAGTACTAGTGGCATAGCTTTCAGGATCACAATAGAGAGTAACTAATTCTATTACGGTATGGGATTATTAATGTGAAATAATTTGAAAGACTACCCTTGTAGGATTAATAAAAAATCATATTCTTTTCTTTAACTGAGGACTTTATATTCTTTAATTCTCATTACCAAGTATTGGCAGTTATATTTTGTACTTCCCACATTAAAGAAGACCTAAAAATATAACCCCAAAAGTGAGACCTTAAAAGACAAAATGGCTATATTAAATTTTTTGTTGATATTAGTGCCAGGGAAGGCTATAGAAGTGTTGGCTGTAAATGCCTTTTCCTATTTATTTAAATATGGACTGCTCAGGAAACTTGAGACCCTTCATCAAAAATATTTTTAGTTAATTGGACCAGCTTTTAAAATTATGATGCTCCATTTAAAGTAAAGTGTATTTTCCTATGTTTAGATTTGCCCTCTTACACATCATATAGACATGAGGAAAGAAGGTAAGCTTTGACTCTCAGTACGAAATATGCAACTCATTTGAATTTGATTTTTTCTTTGCAAACCCCAAACATGTTAGTCATGTTTATCAGCTTAGTATTTTATGGAACAATCTGGCAATTTTGCTTTTCTTAAAATTATCATTCTCTTAAAAGTGCCAGTGTAAAAATAGAACTGCCATATGACCCAACTATACCACTACTAGAAATATACCCAAAGGTAGACGAGTCATCATACCACAGAGACACATACATCTGCATATTCAATGCAGCACTCTTCACAATAACAAGGATATGGACCCAACCAAGGTGTCCATCAACAGAAGAGTGGATTGAAAAATTATGGTACATATACACAAGGAATACTACTCAGCAATTTAAAAAAATAATGTTATTTGCAGCAAAATGGATAGAACTAGAGAACATCATCTTAAGCGAATGAACACAGGCTCAAAAAGAGAAATACCATATATTTTCACTCATATGTGGAAGCTGAATCTTACTTAAAGGTAGAAAAAAATCCTATACATAAATCAACACATAAAAAATGCACAATTAGGCCGGTGTGGTGGCGCATGCCTGTAATCTCAGCGGCTGAGGAGGCCGAGGCAGGATCACAAGTTTGAGACCAGAGGCAGAGCATGCAAGTGCAAGGCCCTGGATACAACCCCCAGTGCCACAAAAACAAAAACAAAAAATGCACAATTAAACTTAGCGATGAAGGGACAATATAAAGAGTAGAAAGAAGGAGGGAGGGACCAGCACAGGGAAAGGAAGATTGCAGAAGGGAGCATGGGGAGGAGGGTCAATGCAGAGGGATAAAGGGGAGAGGATGACCTCAATGTGAACAATGAAACTTCATGAGTACATTGGAAAAATAGGGGAATATAACCCAAATATGCATTTGAGTTTTACTACATATTAGTCATTAGAGTCATAAACCTTGCAGGTTGATGAGTGTTGCCAGAAGTGATGTATGTAATGGGTGCATAATGGAAAAAGCCAATGCTGTATTACTCTGTACCCCATCATCATTTACTAATAAAGCGAGAATTTTTTAAAAGTGCCAGTGTTTTAAAATAGCATACTTTTTGATGTACTGCTTTGTTACATAATTTTGACTTGGATTCTTTTCATTCTTTTATGTAATTTCAGGAGGAATACTGAAGATTTGAGTCATAGAAGATGCTAATAAATTAATAATGGAATAGGTTGAAAAATAAATGAAAAATCTCAGATGCCATACCAGATGTATCAAATAAGAGTTTGAACTTTATAACACCATAGGTGATTCTTCTGCAGAGTAACTATAATCCAAAGGTCAAATAGAATTGTTGGGTAGTGGGGAGGAACAATTTATTGCAGGCTATACACTTAGAGGAAGTTCTATGTTTTCCTTTATGAGATAATAGATTATGATAGGATTAAAAACATTATTAAATATAGAAATCTCCCAAGTGCTGTGGTGTACACATGTAATCCCAGCTACTTGGGAGGCTGAAGCAGGAAAGTGGCAGGTTTGGGGTTGGAGGCTGCTTGTGCAACTTAGTGAGACCCTGTCTCAAAATAAATAAATAAATGAAAGGATGGCTGCTATAGTGACCCTATGTACAGCAGATCGAAACACTTGCTGATTCTGTGCCAGGCAAACTATCTTATTTATGTTTAAGCCCATTTTTGCACACACTGTGTCAATCCATCTGGTGGAGGGTTTTCCTCTTTTGCATTGACCTGCCACTCTCCCAAACATGATGTCCTTCTCCAGGGATTGATCTCTCCTCACTACATGTCCGAAATATGTAAGACGCAGTCTGGCCATTCTTGCTTCCAAGGAGCACTCCGGTTGCACTTCTTCTAGGACAGATTTGTTGGTTCTTTTGGCAGTCCATGGTATATTCAATAGATGTCTCCAGCACCACAATTCAAAAGCATCAATTCTTTTTCTGTCTGTCTTGTTCAATGTCCAGCTATCACAACCATATGATGCGACTGAAAATACCATGGCATGAGTCAGACGCACCTTTGTCTTCAATGTGACATCTTTGCTTTTCAATACTCTAAAGAGATCTTTTGCCACAGCTTTTCCCAGAGCAATGTGTCTTTTGATCTCTTGACTGCTGCTTCCACGGGTGTTGCCTATAGAGGCAAGCAAAGCAAAATCTTGGACAACCTCAATCTTTTCTCCATTTATTGTGAAGTTGCATACTGACTCAGTAGTAAGGATTTTTGTTCTGTTGATGTTTAGTCGTAACCCATATTAAAGGCTACAATCTTTGATCTTCATCAGTAAATGTTTTAAATCCTCTTCACTTTCAGCAAGCAGAGTTGTGTCATCTGCACAATGCAGGTTGTTAATGAGTCTTCCTCCAATCTTGATGCCACGTTCTTCCTCATAAAGTCCACCTTCTCAGATTATTTGCTCAGCATATAAATTGAAGAGATAGGGTGAAACTATACAGCCCTGATGCACACCTTTCTCAACTTTAAACCACTCAGTGTTTCCTTGTTCTATTCCAACAACTGCCTCCTGGTTCATGTACAGATTTCTCATGAGCACAATTAGGTGTTCTGGTGTTCCCATTTTGCGAAGTGTTATCCATAATTTGTTATGATCCACACAATCAAATGCTTTTGGGTAGTCAATAAAACATAGATAGACATGTTTCTGATATTCTCTGCTTTCAGCTAATATCCACCTGACAATAGCAATGATGTCCCTGGTTCCCCGCCCTCTTCTGAATCCCGCTTGATTTTCTGGTAATTCCCTTTGTATATACTGCTGCAGTCGCTTCTGAATGATCTTTAGTAGAATTTTGCTGGTGTGCGATATTAATGGTATTGTCCGATAGTTTGCACATTCAGTTGGATCCCCTTTTTTGGGAATAGGCACAAATATGGATCTCTTCCAGTCAGTTGGCGAAGTAGCTGTTTTCCAAATCTGTTGGCATAAACATGTTAACACCTCCAGTGCTGCATCTGTTTGTTGAAACATCTCTATTAGTATCCCATCAATTCCTGGAGCCTTGTGTTTCGCCAGTTCTTTCAAGGCAGCTTCCACTTCGTCCTTCAACACCATTGGTTCCTCTTCATCTGCACCCTCTTGGAATGGTTGGTCATCTACCAATTCTTTCTTGTATAATGACTCTACATATTCTTCCCATCTTCTTTTGATGTTTCCTGCATCATTTAATATTTTCTCTGTAGAGTCTTTCACTACTGCCACTGGAGGCTTGAATTTTTCTTCACTTCCTTAAGCTTGAGAAACACAGAGTGTGTTCTTCCCTTTTGGTTTTCTGCCTCCAGCTCCTTGCACGTGTCATTATAATATTTTTTTTTGTCTTCTTGAGCTGCCTTCTGAAATCTTCTGTTTAGTTCCTTAACTTCACCATGACTTCCTTTTGCTTTAGCTGCTCGATGTTCCAGGGCAAGGTCCAGTGTCTCTTTTGACATGTAATTTGGTCTTTTCTTTTTTTCTTGTCTTTTTAAGAACTTTTTGCTTCCTTCTTGAATGATATCTTTTATGTCATGCCACAACTCTTCTGGTCTCCTATCATTTGTGTCTAATGCATTCAACCTATTTTTGACGTGGTCTCTGAACTCAGGTGGGATATACTCAGGGTCATACCATGGCTCTCATATACTTGTTCTAATTTTCTTCAGCTTCAGTTTGAACTTGCATATGAGAAGTTGATGGTCTGATCCACAGTCAGCACCTGGTCTTGTTTTGACATTTTGTATAGAGCTTTTCCATCATCTCTTTCCACATATGTAATCAATTTGATTCCTGTATGTTCCATCTGGTGAAGTCCATGTGTATAGTCTCTGTTTATGATGTTGAAAAAATGTATTTGCAATGAAAAGGTCATTGGCCTGACAGAATTCTATCATGCAATCTCCAGCTTCATTTCTGTCACCAAGACCATATTTTCCAAGTACTGAGCCTTCTTGTTTGTTTCCAACCTTTGCGTTCCAGTCACCAGTGATTATCAGTATGTCTTGATTGCATGTTTGATCTATTTCAGATTGCAGAAGCTGATAGAAGTCTTCCCTTTCTTCATTTGTGGCCTTAGTGGTGGGTGCATAAATTTGAATAATAGTCATATTAACTGGCTTTCCTTGTAGGTGTATGGATAGTATTCTATCACTGACAACATTGTATTTCATGACAGATCTTGAAATGTCTTTTTTGATGATGAATGCAACCCCATTTCTCTTTAGTTTATCATTCCCAGCATAGTAGACCATATGACTGTCTGACTCAAAATGGCCTATGCCGGTCCATTGTAGCTCACTGATGCTTAGAATGTCAATGTTTATGCGATCCATTTCTCTTTTAACAATTTCTAATTTGCCTAGATTCATACTACCTACATTCCATGTTCCAATTATTAATGGATGCTTACAGTTGTTTCTCCTCATTTTGAGTCGTGTCACATCATCACGTTGAGTACCCTGGGGTTTTACTCCATTTCCCTCATCACGGTAGACTCTACTTGGAGGAGGCAACTCTTCCCCAATAGTCTTTTGAGTGCCTTCCAACCTGGAGGCCTCATTTTCAGGCACTATATCTGACAGTGTTTCTTTGCTATTCATAGGGTTTTCAATGGCTAGTTGTTTCGGGAGTGGTTCACCAGGTCCTACTCCCTAGTCTGTCTTAGTCTGGATGCTCAGCTGAAAATCTGTCCACCATGGGTAATCTTGCTCATGTCCGAGGTTACAGTGGCAGAGCTCTCAGCCTCATCGCAACACACAAGCCCCCACAGTGCGGCAAACTGACAGACGTGTGGGGGACACAAGCACTGCACTGTAGTTAATAAAATCTTTTCCTTGGCTTAGTGTTAACAATTCTCATATTGCTATAGGTATATATTGGACTTGTACAAATCAACAGATGGATGGTGAGTGGTGGGAGCCAGGTTTCTCACTATTGTAGGAATTTATAGATAGCCAGGAGAGAAGGCTAGAATGATCCATATGGTGGTGGATACGTTTCTAAGAACTCATGTTTAACTTAATACAGACACAGATGAGTACATATAGGAATATTTGTAAATATGTGTGTATATATGGGTTAGTACAGCACATATATTTCTTTGCTCTGATAGTTTAGAGGGCCAGCATCCCAGTAGGAACATCCAAACCTAGCATCCAGATCATGATATCTAATACTATTCTCTAAAGAAACTAGGTGCTTTGGGAAAAAGTGTCTAATTTGAGAATTGTGGCAGGGAATATACAAGAGAAACTTGAAGCATGTTATGGTGCCAGAATGTTAAAAGCCTCAAAAATGAACCAAATAATACCCCCACACACACAAGCTACATTGATGAGGGTATGTCAGAGGCACACAGGAACTATATTAAGCTAAATACTATCCCCCAAATATCAGCTTCTAATTCCTGGAATGTGAGGAAAAAGAATCTTTGCCATGTGCTATGAGGAAAAAGAATCTTTGCCACGTGATTAAGTGAGGAAGATTGTCTTAGATAATCTGGTTGAACACTAACTTTAACCATATGCATTCTCTTGAGAAGGAGGCAGAGGGTGATCTGACTCAGACACAGAGACAACATGATTGTAGAGTCAGAGGGTAGAATGAGGCACCCAGAAGTCTAAGATCCCTAGAAACTGGAAAAGGCAAGGAATAGATTCTTGCCTCCAAAAGGAACATACTTGCAAACTGATTGTGGATTTCTTGCCTCTAGAATTGTGAGAGAATATATTTGTGTTGTTTCAGCACTCAAGTTTGTGGTAATCTATTACAGTAGCCCCGAGAATCTAATATAGGACCCAATTCAAAAGAGTTCTCAATGACAAAAGCTGGAATAATTTAAGTAAAAAATTAAAGCAAGTGGTACAGACTCTGATTTACAATGGTTTGATTTATGATATTCTGGCTTTATGATGGTGTGAAAATGATATACATTCAGCAGAAACCACCCTTTCAAGTTTGGATTTTGATCTTTTTCCAAGCCAGCAATAGGTGGTTTGATCTTTTCTCTCTCTGTGTTGGACAGGGGCAGCAGCTGTGGGTCTCCAGCAGCTGTGCAGTCATGAGGCTAAACACAATGTACTGTTTTTCTAAGCTATGATGTTCAGCAGGTTAGATATGTTAAATGCAATTTTGACTTATGATATTTTTAATATGTGATGACTTTATTGGGATGTAATACCTTTATGAGTGAAGGAACATCTATATTTTTATAACCCAAAGTATATAGTAAATAGCCATGAGTACATATAGATAAATAAATGCTTGAATAAATAAATATGAATGAGGAAGAAGAGACAAAGCTCTTATATAAGAGAATTCCAAATAAATTATGTAGATATGCAATGAGGTGGAACATAGTTGCCTACTCTTTGAAAGTTGAATTTTGCATAGTGAGTTCTTTTCAAAGAGTACAATATGTAAAGTAGGGAAAAGAAGTAATTTCAAACACTATTTCAGCCAGATGATCAATACCAACAGTCCTTAAATCAAGTTAGCATATATATCCTTGATATTATATGATGAAAATGTCATATTACTCCTGTTATCTTACTTCCCCAATTCTATATCCCCACTAAAATCATGAGAAAAAGCATCAGACAATTCTAATGGAGGGCATCATACAATATACCTGACCAGGACTTTGCAAAAGTGTTAGGTTTATGGAATGCAAGATGGTCCATGAAATTGTCACAAGTCAAGAAGAACCATTTTTCTTTTAGTTTCTCCATTTATGTCTGAAATGTTGTCCCCTTTAACTTCTCTGCCTATTATCCAATACTGGCCATCTTGAGTTGGATTTATCTTGACCCTTTTGTTCTTGAGTGAAATTCACATACATTTGTTACTTTGTATGCATATTGAGTTTTGACTGGATACCTGGTTTTATGAATGATACATAGAATACCTGTCCTGTGTCTATCAACTTGTCACACTGTAGGGGCTTGCATGTTGCTGTGATGTGGGAAGCTATGCCACCGACATTTCAGATACCATCAGGGCTACCTATGGTAGACAGATTTCAGCTGAGTTTACAGACTAGGCAAACTAAGGAAAAGGACCTGGCAGCCCTCTCCCAAAACAATTAGCCATTAAAAACCATATGAATAGTACAGAAACACTGTCAAATACAGTGCTGCAAAATGAGCCCCCCAGGCTGGAGAGCATTCAAGAGACAACTAGTGAAGAGTTGCCTCTTCAACATAGGGTTGACCTTAGAGAATGGAGTAAAATCACTGGGACCTCCATTTGATGATGTGACATGACTCAAAATGAGAAGAAACAGTGGCTACAACACTGGACTCAAACATAAAAAAAATGTGTATATGGCATAGTGTAAGGTAGTGTTTTGTTCTGTTGTACATAGGGTTA
Organism: Pedetes capensis; assembly: GCA_007922755.1. Lineage (NCBI taxonomy): Eukaryota > Metazoa > Chordata > Mammalia > Rodentia > Pedetidae > Pedetes > Pedetes capensis. The sequence goes on along the minus strand of VMDO01000354.1, from coordinate 12,925 downwards.
CTATGAGTCAGACCCAACTCAATGGCATCTAACAACATAGTATATATATGGAAGAGTGACTTTTATTCCATTCAAACAATAACTTGGCAGGGCTTACACACCATAGTTCATGTCCCCTGTGATCACCCAAAAGTGATTGCAGCAGTATAAAGAGAAGGAACTGCTGGAAAATCAAGCTAGATTCAGAAGAGGGTGTTGAACCAGGGACTTCATTGCTGATGTCAGATGGATATTAGCCAAAAACAGAGAATATCAGAAAGATGTCTATCTGTGTTTTGTTGACTATGCTAAGGCATTTGACTGGGTGGATCATAATAAATTATGGATGACATTGTAAGGAATAGGAATACCAGGGCACTTAATTGGACTCAAGAGAAATCTGTACATGGGCTAGGAGGCAGTGATTCCAACAGAACAAGGAAACTGTCTGGTTTAAAGTCGAGTGGTGCCCATTATCCAAAAGGATACAGCGTCAGAACTGTATCCTTTTGCTATACCTCTCTAATCTCTATGCTGAGCAAATAATCCAAGAAGCTGGATTTATGAAGAATGTGGCATCATAATTGGAGGAAGACTAATTAACAATCTGCATTATGCAGATAACACAACTCTGCTGAATGTGAAGAGGATTTGAAACATTTACTGATGAAGATCAAAGAACACAGCCTTCAGTATGGGTTATACCTCAACATCAACAAAACAAAAATCCTTACAACTGTGTCGGTATGCAACTTCATGATAAATGTAGAAAAGATTGAGGTTGTCCAAGATTTTGCTGTAGTTGGTTCTATAATCAATACCCCTGGAAGTAGCAGCCAAGAAATCAAGAGACACATTACACTGGGAAAAGCTGTGGCAAAAGACCTCCTTGAAATCTTGAAAAGTAAAGATGTCATATTGAAGATGAAGGTGCACCTGATTCATGGCTTGGTGTTTTCAGTCACAACATATGCTTGTGAAAGCTGGATGTTGAATGAAGGAGATAGGAGAAGAATTGATGCTTTTGAATTATGATGCTAGAGATGAATATCGAATATACCATGGACTGCCAAAAGAACCAACAGATCTGTCCTAGGAGAAGTGCAACCAGAGTGCTCTTTGGAAGCAAGGATGGCTAGACTGCTTCATGTATTTTGGACATGTAGTCAGGAGGGCTAATCTCTCAAAAAGGACATCATGTTTGGGAGAGTGATATATCAATGACAAAAAGGAAGACCCTCAATTAGATGGATTGACACAGTGGCTACAAAGTGAGTTTAAACATAAGAAAAGATTGTGCACCTGGCTCGGAGTTGAGTAGTGTTTCATTCTGTTCATAGAGTTGCTATGAGTCGGCTCTGACTCCGTAGCACCTAACTATACAGACATAGATCACTATGAGTCAGACCCAACTAGATGGCACCTAACAACCTATTATACACACGGAAGAGTGACTTTTATTCCAGTCAAACATTAACTTGGTAGGGCTTACACTCCATATTCTACATCCCCTGTAGTAGTAGCTGATGCTTTCTCAGATGTGTAGTTTCCAGTGTATGCTTCACTAGCTTCTCTAGGATTCCCCCATGTATATCAGTTAGTGGTCACCCAACATTTTGGGACAGTATTAGTCACATATTTTGGGACTCATCCTGTATATAGCTTCCTGTCCAAGCTTCTGGCTGCTTTCTGAATGCTGATATCTGGCCTCTTCTGTGTCAAAGCAGCCTATAGTTTCTGTGGCGCTTATCTGTTATGGAGATGGGAGATTGTCTACAGGTACAGAGATAAAATCCCCAGTCTCACCAACAATTCCGGTTCTTCAAGTGTAGACATCTATCCAGTTTCTACCTGTTCCCGAATGATCTCTAATCTCCAGCACCTCAAAGTAGGTTTTCGCCTTAAATATATTATTCAAATTTGAAAGCTTTAATCTTTAGGAAGTCTCATTTATCCAAGCCATTCTACCTTACCAGATAGAAGAGTCAGCAAATGAACTCTTTTTAGAAGGTTGTTGTTGTTGTTGTTCTTGTTAGGTGTCGTCAAGTTGTGCCCAACTCATAGCAACCCTCATGGGGTTTTCAGTGGCTAATTTTGGGGGGATTGTTTTGGGAGTGTGCTACCACATCTTTCTACCTTTTTTGCAGTGCTGGGGATCGAACCCAGGGCCTCAGAGAGTGCAGAGCAGCACCCTACCAACTGAGCTAAATAAACCCCACCCCTTTTGGAAGATTAGTTAGGATTAAAATAAGACCTATTTCCTATTCCTTGTTGATTTTTACCCCATAAACATTTGTTTAGTTCTTAAGTTTTCTAAAATCTTTAGAAATACTAACTCATTTATTCCTTATGAACAACCTCCATGGGAATTGTTGTTATCATTCTTCCCCATTTGCCAACAGAAAAACTGAATTAAGAGAAAGTTAAGTTACTTACCTAAGGTCAGCCTGCAAATGCAAGGGCTGGGATTCAAATCTGGAAAGATTTGTTCCAAGGTTTGCACTCTTCACCTCTGAACTATGCTTTCTCTCAAATTTATTTTCACTGATGTTGAAATACTGCAGCTAACTGATGAATCCTGTTTACTACTTCAGTCATAGTTTATTATCTTATGTTAAAAATAAGAAAAATGAGGAGTTGGCATGGAAACTCTCAATGTCTCTCAAATCATAACAAAACCCTCCCCTTTATAATCTATATTAGACAGTTGTTGTTTGGTGCCCTCGAGTTGTTTCTGACTCATGGTAACCTTCATAAGGTTTTCAATCGCTGATTGTTTCGGGACCTCGAGTTGTTTCTGACTCATGGTAACCTTCATAAGGTTTTCAATCGCTGATTGTTTCGGGATTGCCTTGGGAGTGGATTGTCGCATCCCTCTCCCATTTTTGCAGTGCTGGGAATTGAACCTGGGACCTCAGAGACTGCAGAGTGGTGGTCTGTCCACTGAGCTAAATCCCAGCCCTATACTAGGCAGCACAGATGCCTAAACCAAGACATCCTGATTGTGCAGCTGGCTCCATCTTTCACTTTATATGTAACTAAGGTAAATCATGTCTCTTCTCTCTCGGTTCCAGTTTGTTCTCTTACGATATCGGGCAGCAGTGTATTTTACTCTAGTAGCATAGAACACAAAGATCAGAAGACAAAAGTATCAAGCCATCTGCTAGTGTGTTTCCTTTTTGTCTCCACTAGAGGGGGAAGCAATAACAGATACGCTTGTTTAAAAGCAGTGAAAAAGAAATGTCAGTGTTTTTTGTTTTGTTTTTCCTTATTATTTATTCCTATTCATTGTAGAAAATGTAAACTATGTGGGGAAGTATCAAGAAGAAAAAAAACATGTAAATCTAAAACATTTTTCATCCTTTTCAGCTGCCTGACCTCTAAACCTCCTTCACTGTAAAGGTGGAAATACCTGTTTTTCCAACCTCCTCTTGCACCTGAGGTGTGCACACAAGCAGGCTATGCCCTAGAGTTGGTCTGAAGACTCGGGGAAACACAGTGAGCATACCTCAATCTACCCTCACTCAGGAACTAGGAAGACTAGAATATAAGGGTGATAATACCAAATCTGCCCTTGCAGGCTTCTGATGTCTAGAGGCATCCAGCTTTTATAGTTGCCTCTCAGATTTGTCTCCTCTTGGCTTCCTGAGCCACTACTTGCTTATTGTTGTTGTTGTTAGGTGCTGTTGAGTCAGATCAAACTCATAGCGATCCTATGTACAACAGACGAAACATTCCCCAACATTGTGCCATGCCCAGCACTATGTCAGTGCTTCTCTACTACCCATAGTGGTTTCAATGGCAAATTGTTTCAGGATTATTTCTGGAGTGCACTGCCAAATCCTTCTCCCATTTTTGTAGTGCTAGGGATCAAACCCAGGGCCTCAGAGAGCGCAGAGCAGTGCTCTACCAGCTGAGCCAAACTCCAGCCCCATTGTTTGCTTATACTTTAACATTTCTCTCCTGAGCTACCATGCCAGCCTCTTAGCTTTCTGTGCCTCTCCAAGTTCTATCCACTCTCCATATGAGTGTAGATTGATTTTCTATAGCACAGATTAAATGATGTCATTCTTCTGCTTACTATCTTGATGGCTCTCCATTTTCTTTGGAAAAGTATCTAATCTCTGATGTTAATTTGGAAGATTTGTTTTGCTGCATGACTTTACTCCTCCTGCCTAGGCCTTTCTTTTAGCCTTTCTGTCCTGTACCTTATACTCTGTTGTTGTTGTTGTTGTTGTTGTTGTTGTTGTTGTTATTGTTGTTGTCAGGTACCCTTGAGTGAGGTCCAATTCACAGCAATGCTTATACGGTTTTCAGTGGCTGATTATTTCAAGATTGCTTTGGGAGTATGTTGCCAACTCTTGGCAGTTTCATGAACTGAGCATATTTTGTTTTTGTGCATTTCAGTGTGTTCTTTATTTTTAGCTAATAAAAGAATTGAATAAAAATATTTGACACACATTCATTTTATATCTCTATGAGGTAAAAAACTGTCCTTTATCAAGATAAAGCATGAATCTTTATATTCACACTCATGCCTTTTCTTATAAATGAGCATTTACAGTGTTTGTGGTGTCTCTAGGTGCAATTATTCAATCATGGAAATTTACCTTGCATAGTTGATGTTTGGGGTTAAGCATTATATTTTCTACCCAGTTAAGCCACAACTTCCTTTTTAAATTTTCAATTATTTCACTATTGGTAGAAATTTTTAATGTCTTGTTAGCTATGTTAGGACAGTGTCCACCAGATGTCACCCTAACATCTTATGATCCATAAAAACAAAAGAGCTGACTTTCTTTTTATAGGTATATTATTTTGGGGTTTAGCTTGGTTGGTAGCGTGCTGCTCTGTGCTCTTTGTGGCCCTAGGTTCAATCCCAGCACTGCAAAAACGGGAGAAAGATGTGGCAATTTACTTCTGAAACAGTCCCGAAACAATCTGCCATTGAAAACCCTATGAGGGTTGCTGTGTGTTAGACTTGACTTAATGGCACCTAACAACAATAAATATATAAACTTGTAATATTTTAACTCTTTAATTGGGGGTAAGGCAGGCAGGAATAGAGATAAACCTAGGTCTTTATGTTTCTTCACATGCCTGCTTACTCAAGAGAGAAATTTTTCTGGGTATCATTGTGGTTATTTCTCTCACTACTGAACTATGATATAATTATTAAAGTACTCTCTTAGTCACAATTCACAACTTAATAATAAATCATTTATAAATAACCTAAAATACATGGCCATTTTCTGGATCTTGTAAGACTCTTTTTAGTTCTACAGCAGCATCCATTTATGATAGTTTTTGATAAAGGACAATTTCACAATCAAGTCAGAATATTGTGCCACTTGCATTTTTTCATTTGTTATTCTCTAATATTGCCAATAATAATTTCCACTGTCAAATAGTATCATCCTTTCACTCTGCCTCAATTTACCCTACTTTTAAAGTCTTACCTGTTGTGAGCCTCCATTGTGTGTATGTGTGCATGCTTTGCCAGGATAAACTAGTACTGCCCTTCCTTGTCAGAGATTTTCTCCCATCTCCCAATGCTACTTTGATATTTTAATTTTTTAGATGAATTTTCTATCTTTTCAAGGAAGGTGATAAAAATAATTGATTTCAATTTCATCAAAATCATTAAGAAAAATAAAGTAAGTGGGGTGCCATAGTGCACCCCTCCAATCCCAGTGACTCATGAGATTTAGGCAGGAGGATCATGAGTTCTAGACCAAGGGCAGTCTGCCCAAGTTAGGGGGAAGAACTTGTCTCAAAATAAAATATAAAAAAAAGGAGGAGGTATGGGGGTGCAGCTCAGTGGTGGAGGATCCTGGGTTCAATCCTCCAGTACTGAAGAAAAGAGAGAGAGAGAGAGAGAGAGAGAGAGAGAGAGAGAGAGAGAGAGAGAGAGAGAGAGAGAGAGAGAGAGAGAGAGAGAGAGAGAGAGAGAGAGAGGGAGAGGGAGAGGGAGAGGGAGAGAAAGGAGGGAGGGAGGGAAGGAAGGGAGGGAGGAAGTAAATGTGGACAGAGGACCAAAATTTACATAGTATTTACATATGTTGAATACTTTATACATGTAATCCAGATATTGGTTAAAGTCTCTAGTTTTTTTGAGATTTGTCTAAGATATAAAAATCTCATCCCTTGTATAGTGAGGAAACCATCTATCTGAGGATTCTTGGTGGGGCAGAAAAGGATGAGTGTTTCATATTATTTCTTTTCTAAGGAAATAGCTTTCTTGAGGTGTAATTGTTATATAAACCTCACACATACTTAATGTATACAGTTTGATGAGCTTGGACATGATCATATACCTAAAACCATCATCAAAGTCAGGTAATAGGCATATCCATCACTTCTAAAAGTTTCTATGTGCCTCTTTATTTTGCTTTTGTTGTTGATGGTGGTGGTGCTGATGTAAGAATATTTAACATGAGATCTACTTCCTTAACAAATTTCTAAGTGCATAGTACAGTGTTGTTAACTACAGGTATTATGTTGTACAAAGCATCTGTAGAATTTATTCACTCTACATAACTGAAAATTTATACCCACTGAACAACTCCCCATTTCTTCCTCATTCAGGTCTTGCTACTTTCTGCTTTTTTTCCTGGCTATTACTATTTTAAATAATTCATATAAGTGGAATCAGTATCTGTCTGTCTGTCTTATTTCACTTGGCGTAATGTTTCCTAGGTTCATCCATGTTGTCACAAATAGCAAGCTTTCATTGTTTTAAAGGCTGAATTGTATTTCATTATATGAATATGCTACATTTTATTTATTCATTCATATGTCAGTGGACATTTGGATTGTTTCCTTATCTTGGGTATTGTGAATAATGCTGCCATAAACAGTACAGATATATCATCAAGATCCTGTTTTCAGTTCTTTTGTATATATACTCTAAAGCAGGATTGCTGTATCACATGGTACTTCTATTTGTAAGCTTTTGAGGAACCTCCATACTGTTTCCATAGCAGCTTTATGTTTTTACATTCCCACCAACTGTGAAGAAGGGTTCCTTTTTCTCTAGATCCTTACCCTTATATTATTATTATTATTATTATTATTATTATTATTATTATTATTATTATTATTTATAATAGCCATACTAACAGTTGTGAGGTGATATCTCATTGTGGTTTTGAGTTGTATTTCCCTATGATTAGTGATGCTGACTGTCTTTTAATATAGTGATTGGCCATATATTAGGGACAGGATAGAATCTTCAATAAATGATGTTGGGAAAACTGGATAGCCACATGGAAGAGGATGAAATTGGATACTTTCCTTATACCATATATAATAATAAAGTAATAATGGATTAATGATTTAAATACAAGCCAAACATGGTGGCACATGCCTGTAATACCAGCACTTGCAAGGCTGAGGCAGGAAGATTGTTAGTTTGAGGCCACCCTGGGGTTTATAGTGAGAACTTGTCTCAAAAAAAAAAATTAAATATAAGAATTGAAACATTCCCACAAGAAAACATAGAGGAAAAGCTGTTGACATTGGTCTTGGCAATTATTTCTTGGATATGGCACCCAAAGCAAAGACATATCTGATAACGGACTAAGGTCCAAAATATAGAAGAAACTCCTATAGTTCAGTTGAAAAAGAAATCTCCACCATATTAAAAAAGACTTGAAGAGATGTGAAGGCTCTTCTTTAGAGAAGAAAGTCAGTCAAATGTTCAAGATATAATAGAAGTGGAAAATCACAACCAGCACAGTAAAATTGATTCTGCAGTCATCACTAGGTGCTGGGGTGTGGCTCAATGGTAGAGCACTTGCCTAGAGTGTGCAAAGCTCTGGGTTTAATCCCCAGCACTGGGGGAAAAAAAGTCTTTAAATCACTGTGTTGAAGGTTCTTGGAGAACAAGATTATCAATTACAAAGAGGTAAAGTTACCATTACCATAGGGGAATTTGGCAGATACCACCTTTACAAATGATCAAACTTGTTCTCACCAATTTAGTTGCAAACTGCCATCATGGACTTCTGGTGACACATTAACAAGGACACCAAATAAATTGGGAGAAATTCTACCAAAAACATTCAGTGTGACTCTATACTTGAGGAAGCGATCAGACAAATCCAAGTAGAAGGAAATGTTGTGAAACAACAGATTTGGATTCTAAAAATATTGTCATATAAGACAAAAAGAAAAAAGGCAGGAAAATGATTCTAGCTTAAAGGATATTAAAGAACTATCTTTAAAAAATGAAAGTTTATAAAGAAGAGCTGTCCACATTTGATTATGCACTTCGATAAACCTTTGAATTTAAAAGGGATAAAAATTTATGAGTTCTTTATGATGCCTGCAGAGAATACTCTTAAGAAGCTTTAATAACCTTTCTCTGTCCTACCTTATCTTAGTGGTACCTCTAACTAGTTATAAGTTCTATATTAAGGTGAGAGGGCATGAAAAATAATAAGAGAAAACATAATATGAAAAATTTCTCTAATAAGAAAACAAACCAAACTTTGCTATTTTGGGGGTAGGGTGTGTGTGGCCATATTTTCAAATTTGACCTCTTTGAGGTTTAAAATTCAACAAAGTAACTTTATGTTTTAAAGCAGTTGGCTTCATTTGGACCTAAAAACCACACTGGAATTATTTGTTAGAGTTGAGAACAGAAAGGTAAAGAAGTGGGAAAAACAAATTAATTCAACAAAAGTACTTGTGATTATTTCTAGATTTTCTCACATGAAAAACACATGTTTGCATAAAGTTTACAATTAAAATCCATCACCAGAAAAATCAGAGCATATATTGAGAGAAATTGGTAAATTAAAGATGTTGTTGTTGTTGTTAGGTGCCATCGAGTCGTGTCTGACTCATAGCGACCCTTATAGGGTTTTCAATGGCTGACTGTTTCAGGATTGCCTGGGGAGTGGGTTGCCATGGATAGTATATCATATTATTTTAATGCTTCCGAGCTCCAAATAAAGGTAAGGAGAAAGCTTCTTAGATAGTACTTGTGAAGACAATTTCTACATGGGAAGAGTATCAGAGATTAAGGTGTTCAGTTCGTAATAGTCATAAGATAGATCTTTTTATTTATATAACCTATCAAATTAAATGTAATATATGGTTCATAATTAGTCATATTAGGACCTAAAAATGAAAACTGTAAAATTTATGGACTCCCTTGAAGAGTTAACATTATATATTAACTTCTTTTCTATCATATGATCTCCAGCCATATTTTCCAAATATTAAGCCTTCTTCTTTGTTTCCAACATTTGCATTCCATTCACCAGTAATTATCACTACATCTTGATTGCATGTTCAATCTATTTCAGATTACAGGTGCTAATAAAAATCTTCCCTATCTTCATTTGTAGCCTTAGTGGTGGGTCCATAAATTTGAATAAAAATCACATAAACTGGCCTTCCTTGTAGGCTTTTGGATATTATTCTATCACTGACAGCATTGTACTTCATGACAGATCTTGAGCTGTCTTTTTTGATGATGAATGCAAACCCATTTCTTATTAATCTGTCATTTCCAGCATAGTAGAACATATGATTATCTGATTAAAATGGCCCATGCCAGTCAATTTTAGCTTATTGATGCCTAGCATATCAGTGTTTATACACTCCATTTCCCTTTTGATGATTTCTAATTTTCCTAGATTCACACTATCTACATTTTATGTTCCAATTATTAATGGATGTTTACAGTTGTTCCTCTTCATTTTGAGTCATGCTACATCAGCAAATAGAGGTCCCTGGGGTTTTATTCTATTTCTGTCACTAAGGTAGACTCTATTTGAGGAAGTAACTCTTCCCTAGTCAGCTTTTGAGTGCCTTCAAACCTGGGGGCTCATTTTCTGGCACCATATCTGACAGTGTTTCTCTGGTATCCATAGGGTTTTCAGTGACTAATCGTTTTGGGAGTGGGATGCCAGGTCCCACTCCCTACTATGTCTTAGTCTGGAAGCTCAGCTGAAACCTGTCAACCATGGGTGACCTTTTCATTGCAAATACATTTTTTCACAAACATAAATGGCAAGTATATACATGGAATTCACCAGATGGAAAATATAGGAATCAAATTGACTACATTTGTTGAAAGAGACAATGGAAAAGCTCAATATCAAATGTCAGAACAGGACCAGGTACTGATTGTGGAACAGACCATCAATTGCTTATAGACAGGTTTAAACTGAAACTGAAGACAATTAGAATAAGTATATGGAGCCAAGGTATGACCTTGAGTATATCCCAACTGAGTTCAGAGACCACCTCAAAAACAGGATTGATGCATTAGACATTATGATAGAAGACCAGAAGAGGTGTGGCGTGACCTCAAAGACATCATTCATGAGGAAAGCAAAAGGTTTTTAAAAAGACTGGAAAAAAGGAAGGACCAAATTACATGTCAAAAGAGACTGTGAAACATGCCCTTGACATTGAGCAGCTAAAGTCAAAGGAAGGGCTGGGATTTGGCTCATTTGGTAGAGCACTGCGCTGCAGTCTCTGAGGTCCCGAGTTCAATTCCCAGCACCACAAAAATGGGAGAAGGGCTTGGCAATCCACCCCCAAGGCAATCCTGAAACAGTCAGCCATTGAAAACCCTATGAGGGTCGCTATGAGTCAGATACCAACTTGATGGCACCCAACAACAACAACAAAGTCAAAGGAAGACATGATAAAATTAAAGAACTAAATAGAAGATTTCAAAAGGCAGCTCAAGAAGACAAAATCAAATATTATAATGACATGTCAAAGGGCTAGAGATAGAAAACCAAAAGGGAAGGACATGTTCTGTCTTTCTCAAGCTTAAGGAATTGAAAAAAATTCAAGCCTGGAGTGGCAGTAGTGAATGATTCTACAGGAAAAATATTAAACAACACAGGAAACATCAAAAGATGATGAAAGGAATATACAGAGTCAATATGCCAAAAAGAATTGGTGGATAACCAGCCATTTCAAGAGGTTGCATATGATCAGGAGCCAAATGTACTAAAGGATAAAGTGGAAGCTGCCTTGAAGGAATTGGCAAAACACAAGATTTCAGAACTTGATGGAGTATGAATTGAAATGTTACAACAGACAGTTGCATCACTGGAGGTGCTACCTGGCTAACTGACTGGAAGAGATCCCAAAAAGGGGATCCAACTGAATTTGGAAACTATTGAATGATGTCATTAATATCACATACACGTAAAATTTTGCTAAAGATCATTCAAAAGTGACTGGAGCAGTATATAGACAGAGAACTGCTGGAAAATCAAGCTGGATTCACATGAGGGCATGTAACCAGGGACATCATTGCTCATGTCAGATGGGATATTAGCCAAAATCAGAGAATACCAAAAGATGTCTGTCTATATTTTATCAACTATGCAAAGGCATTTGACTGTGTAGATGATAACAAATTGTGGATAACATTGCGAAGAATGGGAATACCAGAGCACTTAACTGTACTCATGAGGAATCTGTACATGGACCAGGAGGCAGTGATTCCGGCAGAACAAGGAAACATTTCCTCATTTAAAGTCAAGAAAGGTGTTCATCAGAGCTGTATCCTTTCACCATACCTCTTCAATCTCTATGCTGAGCAAATAATCCAAGAAGCTGGATTTATGAAGAATGTGGAATCATAATTGGAGGAAGACTAACGATCTGCATTATGCAGATAACACAACTCTGCTGAATGTGAAGAGGACTTTAAATATTTACTGATGAAGATCAAAGAACACAGTCTTCAGTATAGATTGTGCCTCAAAATCAACAAATCAAAAATGCTTCCAACTAGGTCAGTAAGCAACTTCATGATAAATGTAGAAAAGATTGAGGTTGTCCAAGATTTTGCTTTACTTGCTTCTACAATCAACACCCACAGAAGCAGCAGTCAAGAAATCAAAAGACACATTGCACTGGGAAAAGCTATTGCAACAGACCTCTTTAAAGAGTTGAAAAGTTAAGATGTCCCGTTGAAGATGAAGGTAAGCCTGACCCTTGACACAGTATTTTCAGTCTCATCATATGGTTTTGAAAGGTGAACATTGAATAAGGAAGACAGGAGAAGAACTGATGCTTTTGAATTATGATGCTGGAGATGAGTATTGAACATACCATCAGCTGCCAAAAGAAATAACAGATCTGTCCTAGAAGATGTGCAAGCAAAGTGCTCCTTGGAAGGAAGGATGGCTAGATTGCATCTTATATATTTTGGACATGTAGTCAGGAGGGACCAACCCCTGGAGAAGGACAGCATATTTGGGAGAGCGGCAGGTCAATGAATAAAAGGAATACCCTCAACCACATGAATTGACACAGTGTGGGCAACACTTGGCTTAAACATAAAAAAGATCATGTGCCTAGCACAGAATCAGGGAATGTGTTATACATAGGATCACAATGAGTCAGACTCTACTCAACTGCACCTACCAACAACATTAACTTTTAATTATGATAAATTTCAAATGTATACAAGTAAAAGGAATAATATTTAATAATATAATGGATTAATGTACTTAATATAACATACATGATAATATATGTGTTATCTCATCACATAGTGATAATATGTATTAACTTATGTTTAATCTTATCTGTACTGACAAATCTTTCTGAATTATTTTAAAGCAAATCACAGACATCATTTCAAGATTAGAATCTATGTTAAGGTCTTTATTCCTATTAATATGATAAAGGTTATATCTAAGATATTAGAGTTAACATGCATCAGTGAAATAATAATACATTGCATTTCTGTAGTTCTTTAATTTACCACACTATACTAGTACCTATGGAATATACCACATGAACTTAAATAGCTTCTCAATGTTTAAGAAAAATAATCTGAGAGCCCCATGCCTAGCAGTTGCAGGATACACACATATTTTCTGACATTGCTTCATTCTTGACCAAAAGAAAAACAAGATCTTGTTTGAGATAAGAAGTCAACTTGACTGGATGC
>VMDO01000353.1:273466-321970 GCA_007922755.1 Pedetes capensis | reverse complement strand
AGAAAAGGATATGACAATTTCCAGAAGCTATTAATTGATGGATTAAAGTTTTAAGATATAAATGGATGTGATACTAGAAATCTGGAAAAAGTTTTAAAGTATCAAAGAATAAGCTGGGCACTATGGTGCCCATGCCCAAATCCCAGTGACTCAGGAAGCTGAGGGATAGTAAGTTGAAGGCCAGAGGCAGTTTGTGCAACTTGGTGAAGCCCTGTTTCAAAAATTAAAATGAAAAAGGGGAGGGGTCTGGGGTGCATCTCAGTAATAGAGCATTTTCCTAGCATGTGCAGGGCCCTGGGTTCAACTTTCAAGTACTAGAAAATATAAATAAATAAATAAGTAATACTGTTACTTCTTCAGGAACTCTCACTGTATAAATTGCAGTGAGTTTTGTTTTATTTTCCTTTTTCTTTTGTGGCACTGAAGATTGAACCCAGGGCCTCCACATGCTAAGCAGGTGCTTTACCACTGAGTTACATTCCCCTCCTGAGATATTTCTTTTTCTTGCTCCAGTGCTGCTCTTTATATTCTTGTTTTCAAGTAGAGGCTATATAGTCATCACTCAGAGAGAGGATCCCCATAGGTAGGATTCTTGCATTTTTGGCATGTTGCTTATGATAACATAACCAAGTTATTTACAACTCAGTAATTTTTTTTTTAAGCTGAGTTGGGCCTGTTAGTATTCTTGGTAGAAATGCTTTGCCCTCTGAAAAAGGGTCTAGACATACCTATTCTATTTTCTGTCCTGTCCTAGATGTATAAAGGATAAGAAAGCTGGGTGCGGTGGTGAATGCCTGTAATCCCAGTGACTTCAGAGGCAGGGGCAGGAGGATCGCAAGTTCGAGACCAGAGGTAGTTTGTGTAATTTAGCGAGACCCTGTCTCAAAAAGTAAAAAAATGGTTGGGGGTGCAGCTCAGTGGTACAGCACTTGCAAATCATGCAAGAGCGAAGCCCTGGGTTCAACTCCAGTACCACAGGAAAAAAATAAATAATTAAAATAAATAAATAAATAATAATAAAGATTAAGTAGATGAACTCTCTTTCATTTGTTATTAAATTTTCAGTAAGTGGAAATATATATGAATGTAAGTATGTTTTGGCATTTTATGTGTGTATACATATGTATATGCGTTTTTGTATTTCATGGACTTAGGTTTAGCAACTTTCCCCCACCTAATTCCTGAAATTAGCACAGCCCTAAAAAATTATGTATAATAATCAAATGAACTTTAGAGGGTAGTGTATCATGGGACCAGCACAGTCTATCTGTGGTCTTTACCTTGTTTAGTGTACTATGAGGACTTTTTTTTTTTTCCTTTGTGGTACTGGGGATTGAACCCAGGGCCTTGTGCTTACATGCTTTGCAAGTGCTGGACCATTGAGCTGTACCCCTAGCCAATTTTTTTTTTTTTTTTTTTTTTGAGACAGGGTCTCACTAAATTATGCAGATTACCTCTGGTCTCAAACTTGTGCTCCTCCTGCCTCCGCCTCCCGAGTTGCTGGGATTATAGGCATGTGCCACCAGTCCGGTTTATGAGGACTATTTTTAGTCTGTTTTCTCCTATCTGGATTAATGCAACAGCTCTTCAGCTTTTCTTTTCTCTTTCCTCTTCCCTTTGCTTTGCTTTCCTTCTTCCCCCTTCCTCCCTTTCCCTTTCCACTCCTTTGCCCCTCCTCCCCCTCTTCTCCTTTCTTCTATTCTCCTCTCCTCTTCTCCCTCCTCCTCTCCTCTCCCCTCCCCTCCCTTCTTTTCCTCTCCCCTCCTCTCCTCTCCTCTTTTTGATTTTGAGACAGGATCTTGCTGTGTAGATCAGGCTGACTTCAAAGCCCCGTCAGTCTGTGTGCTGGTATTACAGGTATGTTCCACTGTGCCCAGCCTAACAAGAATTGCTCCCCTGTGGTGGCACTGGGTATTGAACCCAAGGTCTTGTGCATGTTATGAAAGCACTACGCTACATCCCCAGCACCTCTTCAGGTTTTTTATATTTAGTTTTATCCTCTTCCTGTTCTATCTATACTTTATCCGAATGATATTTCTAAAATTCAGAGTGGATCATATTATCTTGCAAATACTAAAAGGCTCCGCAAGATAAAATTGAAGTCCTTAATTTAGCTTGTAAGGACATTCACAGTTAGGCTTCTTTTTACCTGTATTGCCTAATTTTATCATCCTTCAGATTCATTACTTCCAGTCATAGTGAAATTTCAGTAAAGTTTCATGGTTTTTTCTTATCTGTGAACCTTTTTATGCTTGCTCTTTTCTGTACATCTATTCCTCTACCCTCAAATATAAATTCTTCCTCTTTTCCTACCTAAATCCTATTTATTCATCAAGTTTCAACTTAGACTAATAATTCTCAATTGAATTAAAATCATATAATACTACTAGAGATGTTAGCTAATAAGATTATATAATTAATATGCAGAAAGTCAGGGGGAAAAAACCTTGAAAACTATCTTAGATAATAATTTCTCTAGGAAGTTTTTCTTATACCTTACTATGTTACTATACTAACTGGCTACCTCCCTTAATAGACTTTGATGCCCCTTCTCTATATGTTTCATAACTAACCTTATATTTCCTCTTCTTTTTCCTTTTTTTTTTTTTTTTTTTTTTTTTTTTTTTTTTTTTTTTTTTTTTTTTGTTGTTGTTGTTGCGGTGCTGGGGATCAAGCCTAGAGCCTTGTGCATGCTAGGTAGGCATTCTACCACTGAGCTACATCCCCAGCCCAACACCTTGTACTTTTATTGGAACTCTTAAGTGTGGTTTCATAAATTACCTACTTACTTACCTTTATTTCCATCTAGACTGTAAATTCCCTGAGGCATAGGGGTTTATTTTGTTCATCATTATGTTTTCTGCAAGGAAGACTTGGTAGAAAATACTCCAATGATAGGGTGACTATGAACCAGAATTCCCAAGATAGATATTAACATTGGAGACTTGAGCTGGGAGTGGTGCCCAGCGACTCAGGAGGTGGAGGCAGGAGGATTGCAAGTTTGAGACCCTGTCTCAAAAAGTAAAAAAATGGTCTGGGCATGCAGCTCAGTGGTCCAGCACTTGCAAAGCATGTAGGCACAAGGCCCTGGGTTCAACCCCCAGTACCGTAAAAAAATAAAATAAAATAAAATAAAATAAAATAAATAAAAAGTGGAGACTATTGTCAGGGAATTACCAGTTGGAACCAGGCCACCAAAAGTAAGTTCATAAGCTAGTAACATAGTTGCTCATTGTTACTAAGTATTGTTGTTGTTGTTGTTAGGTGCCGTGGAGTTGGTATCCGACTCATAGCAACCCTCAGGGTTTTCAATGGCTGACTGTTTCAGGATTGCCTTGGGAGTGGATTGCCAGGTCCTTCTCCCATTTTTGTGGTGCTGGGAATCGAACTCGAGACCTCAGAGACTGCAGCGCAGCGCTCTACCAACTGAGCTAAATCCCAGCCCCTTATTAAGTATTATGTATTTTATATAATTGGTATGTACAATACTTTTGTATGACTGGCAGTGCAATAAGTTATACCTACATCCATAAACACCATTATGCCACTCATTGATAGGAATTTTTCAGCTCCATTATAATCTGATGAACCTGCCACTCATCAGATTATAATGTGTATTTGATCTGTCATTTATTGAAAAGTGACTACGTGTTTAGAATGCATAACTGCATTTTAAAAATTTGCTCCAAAAAGCTGGGTGTGGTGGTGCAGCTCAGAGACACACAAGGCTGAGGCAGGATTGCAAGTTTGAAGCTAGAGGCAGCCTGCACAACTTAGACCATATCTCAAAATAAAAATGCAAAAAAAGGTGGGGAGTCTAGGGTGTATAGCTCAATGGTAGAGGACTTGCCTAGCATGGGCAGTGGCATGGGTTCAAACCCTACTACCACAGGAAAAAAAAGTTTGCTCCAGATTTTTTTTTTTTTAGTTTATTAACTAAATTCATTATTGTATCGCTCTAATAAAATTATGATAAATTAGATTCCTGAATGCTCTAATTTTCTTTGAATAGATTATTGTATAAAAATTACAGGCTCATTTGGTTATTCAGTCAACCAGCTCATTAACACATTTCTTTGATAGCAAAAGATCTTTAGGTGAGCCAAGCATAAATGCGTCCCCAGTTTGGAAAAATACCTCACTGTCTGGCCTTATATAAATACTATTGTGTTAGCCAGGCATGGTGGCATATACCTATAATCTTAGCACAGGGAGTGGACCTGAGGGAGGAAGATTGTGAGTTCAAGATTAGCCTGGGCTACACAGTGAGACCCAGCTTTAAAAAACCAAATACACACACACACACACACACATGCACACACACACACCATCCATACATATAGTTATATAGACATACATACATACTCTTATGTTTGGGTAGGAAGGACAGAATATTTTATAACAAAAGCTGATCTTTTTGTCATTTGTGAAGTTATGGCAGGGAGGTAAATTAGGTGAATTTTTCTTGTCTTTCATCTTATAGTTCCCAGTCAAAACATTGTTTTCCAATATTACTTAGGTCAGATCATTAGTCTATCCCATCTAGTGAGATTGTGCTATATGTTTATAATACAGTTAGAGTCTTTTTTCACAGTCAGCATCCCATCTTGCTTCCCTTTGACCTGATTGGGTTATAGTATCTACTGTTATACAGAAGTTGCATGTTTTGGTGTAATCACATCTGTCTGTTTTCTCTTTTATGGCTTTTGGATTGAATGTCATGCTTAATAAGAATTTACCTACCTCAAGGTTTTGGTTTTTTGTTTTTGTTTCAAATACTGCTGTACTTTTGTTTTTTAAATTGAAACTTAAAGAGTCTTTGTCTTTTGTGCCTGGCATGGTGGTGCATGCCTATAATCCCAGGGACTCAGGAAGTGGAGTCAGGAGGACCACAAGTTTGAGGACAGAGGCAGCTTGTATAACTTAGGGAAACTCCATCTCAAGATAAAAAATTTAAAAAGGGCCAGATGCAGTGGCACATGCCGGTGGTCCAGTAACTAAGGAGATGGTGATGGGAGGATCACAAGTCAGAGGTCAGAGGCAGCCTGAGTAACTTAGCAAGACCCTGTCTAAAAAAATAAGAAGTAAATATGGGCTGAGTGTGCAGCTTAGTGACAGAGCATGTGCAAAGCATACGTGAGGCCCTGGGTTCAACCCTCAGTACTTAAAAAAAAAAAAGTAAAAAATTAAAAAGGGGCTGGTGTTGCAGCTCAGTGGTCCTGTGTTCAGCCTCCCAGTACCACATCTGTATCTTTTTGCATTTTTTTTGGTATGCATTAAAATTAAGGTAGCATTCAGTATAATAAGTTGACATGCCATAAAAAAAAAAAAAGCCCTGAAAATGTTTGGTTTTACTTATTTTGTGGTTGTGTATTCTGAGGAATAAATGGCTATGAGAAAATTTGATGGGCTTTGTACTTATTATTTACCTTATCTGAAATGTTAAATTTAATCATTAAAAAGCTGTTTCCACTTGGTATGTTTGTTTTAAATTACCTAGCAGAGTTTTTGCCACCTTTTGTTAGCTTGAAATACTTTTTTTGTGTGTTTCTCTTGTTTTGTTTCTATATTTTTGTGGTACTGAGGGGCTAAACCCAGGGCCTTGCCCATACTTTGCAAGTGCTCTACCACTGTGCTACACTCCTAGCTGTTTTTTAAAAATTTTTTGAGAGAAAGTCTGTCTAAGTTACGCAGGCCACCTCTGGTCTTGAACCTGTGATCCTTCTGCCTCTGTCTCCTGAGTCACTGGGATTACAGGCATGCACCAGTGTGCTTGGCTTGCTTTTTTGTTTTTAAATACCACAGGTCCGCCAGGCACAGTGGTGCATGCCTGTAATCCCTGTGGCTCGGGAGGCAGAGACAGGAGGATTGCAAGTTCCAGACTAGAGGCAGTCTGCGTAATTTAGCAAAACTCTGTCTAAAAAAAAAAAAAAAAAAAAAGCTGAGGGTGTAGCTCAGTGATCCAGCATTTGTCAGGCATGCAAGTGCAAGGCCCTGAGTTCAAACCCCAGTACCACAAAAAACAAAAACCCCACAAAACCATAGGTCCTTGAATGTAATCTGTACCCTTTCAACAGTTTTAGAGGGCTCCAACTTCAGATGTGAATCCTGAATCCAATCCACACATGATTCTGATCTGCATCTGATTTTTGTAGGCCTCTAAAACTGTTGAAAAAGGTGTGGATTGTTATGTGTTATTCATAATTTGAACAACTAAGCATACTAAGCATGTTTCTGTTATAACCAGCTATTCTTACTAGAGTGCTCTAAATTAGATTCTTTACAATATGAAGTGCTCTAAATTGGATTCTTTGCAATATGAAAACAGAAATCTATTGGTAATTATAACCATTGGTCTTCCATTTGTGGACTCTTAAACTCTATCGGTGGAAATTCCTTCACCCCAGGAGGAAGTGGGAAAGTTGAAGTATTGGCAGAAACAGAATAGTGTGAACAATATTTCTTAAATTATTAATCTTAATTTTTGTCACTTAAGCAATTTAAGTATAAAGACATTTCTGTTAAATAAGTAGATGATAGCCAGGTTACAGTATTTACTGTTTAAGTGTGTGTCTGTTTGTATCCAAGTTTGTATCCAAGTAATCTGTATCCAAGTTTGAATAACTTTATCCTGGTAAACATTCTACATAGAGTAAAAATCCCAGTAAGCACTTAGAGTCTGAAGAACACTTTCTTCATTAAAAAGAATAGCTTGGTGCATGACTAATCCCAGCGTGTGGAAGGCTGAGGCAGGAGGATTGACATGAATTTGAGGCCAACCTGGTCTACATAGTGAGTTCCAGGCCAGCCTGGGCTATCCAGCGAGACCTAGTCTCCAAACAAAGGAGCTCAGTGTAAAGAGCAAAAAAGTCTCTCTCTAAAATGTAACAAGGATTAATTAAATAAATCTAGTCAAAACAAAATGAAACAGTTACCTTGTAATATTAGTTAATATACAGTCAGCCCTTGGTATCTGGGGTCTGCCTTTGCAGATCGAAGATATTGGACAAAAAACCTGCATTTCTGTTTAGCATATATAGACTTTTTTCCTTGCCATCATTCCCTAAACAATACAGTATGACAACTACTTGCATAGTATTTACATTTATTATGTGTAATCTGGAGAAGCACTCACACCATGCTGAACATGGCCCACTGTTGGGGAGTGTTTCATTCTTGTGTTTTTGTTGTTGTTGTTGTTTTGTTTTTTCTTCTTTTTGGTACTGGGGATCGAACCCTGGCCTTCGCACCTGCTAGGCAAGCACTCTACCACTGAGCTAAATCTCCAGCCCGGGAGTGTTTCATTCTGTTGTATATAAGGTCGCTGTGAATCAGACCTGACTTGGTGGCACCTAACAACAACAACAGAAATTATTTAAAGTATGGTGTATGGGAAGATTTGCCAAGGCTATATGCAAATACTATACCAATTTATACAAGGGACTTGAGAATCCACAGATTTGATATCCATAAATGTTCCCCGAACCAACCACCTGTGGATACCAAGGGACAACTGTGTTTGAGTAGATAGATGATTTCAAAAATAGATTACTGCATTGATGCATTGATTCCTTTGTATATTTATGTTTACAGGCGAAAAAAGCCAAGATGCAGGAACCAGGAGAACAGACCTTAAGGTATGTAAAGTTGAATTTCTTTTTAATGATTTACTTCTAATTTTTTGTTGTTGTTATTTTGTTTTTTGTTTTTCAGGACAGGATCTCAGTAAGGAGCTTCAGCTGGCCTGCAACTTGTTATATAGACCAATTTGGCCTCAAACTTCTGGCAATTCTTTTGTCTCTGCCTCCAGAGTGCTGGGATTACAGGTGTGCCCCACCACACCTAGCTACTTTAATATTTTTTACATGCTGTTTGGTGCATGGGCACACTTCAGGTTGACTGACCTCTTTCTTTCTTACAGTCAGCCTTTACAATTTGAAATCATTTGGTTTATAACTAAAATTTCTCTCCCAAACAGGATCATTTGAGCACATGAGTTCAAGAGCAATCTGGGCAACATAGTGAGGCCCTGTCTCAAAAAAATACATATTTCCTCTAAAATAGCTTTTCCTCAAAATACATGTGCTTCTTTTTTTCTTTATGCATTCATTACTTATTCAGGAATATGTACTAAACTCATGTTATATACTATGCACTGTATTATATAGAGGAGATGCAGTAAAAATGAAAAATGCAATATTTGGGTCTCAGTTGAGTCAATGCCCTTGGCCTCCTGCTGCTCCTTGCTCTTTGCGTTCTCTTTGTTTTCTGCCCTTCTGTGCACCAGCAGGATGGCCCACAAGCAGATCTACTACTTAGAGTATTTTGATTAGAAATTTGAGTACCAGCAGCATATCATGTTACCCAGAGAAGTTTCCAAACAAGTACTGAAAACTCAACTAAGGTCTGAAGAAGAGTGGAGGAGACTGGATGCTGAACAGAGTGTTGGCTGAATTTCCTACGTGATTTATCAGCCAGAACCACATATTCTTCTATTTAGACAACCTCTTCCAAAAGAATGACAAAAGACGTATATTTGAGACTGCCAATTAAATCTTTTTCAAATTTAATGTTTGTGTATGTGTGCATGCATGCGTGTGTGTGTGTACACACATATATATAGTGGTATTTACTGAATACTTGAAAAATGTACAAATCATTCATCCATACCCATATATGAGCTGTATTCATCATAGCAAGGGAGCTCAATTAAATGGAACAACAAGTAGATTATTGTAAGATGTTTAAGATACAGTTTCTTTTAGTCAGTTTTGCTCTCCTTGTAAGTGCCAGTTGACTTTACTGATTGCTTTGGTTAAATAAAGTTCGTATGCAGTTTTTTTTTTTAATGCCATATTCTTTAGTCAAATGTACAGTATACACAATAGGTAGCATAAACTGAAATAAAGGAAGTCCCAGGAACTTTGGCATTATCAAGTAAGTACAGGATGCCTTAGTCATTATCTCTATTCCCCCTGTAGTGAAAAATGGGCAGTTTCTTTGTACCTCGGGTTCTGGCTTCCATGACACCATGGTTTTCAGTTTTCCACAGTTCTTTCCTCCTGTCATTCATCCACCAACCATGTAAGCCAACAACTACATCGTTTCCAACACACTGATTTTAAAAACGCTACTCCTACCACAGGGGCTAGGGTTTAGCTCAGTTGGTAGAGTGCCGCTCTGCAGTCTCTGAGGTCCTGGGTTCGATTCCCAGCACTGCAAAAATGGGAAAAGGAAGTGTCGATCCACTCCCAAGACAATCCCGAAACAGCCATTGAAAACCCTCTGAGGGTTGCGATGAGTCAGATAAGGCTCAACAGCACCTAACAGCAACAACAACCCCTACCACAACATAGTATCATTAGCTCATTTATGCTAAAACTGTAATGATAGCCATATGGTGTCTCACACTTCCAATGAACTGATCTGTCATATTTGCACTTCTGCCCACTGACACGACCCTCAAAAAACCTTCAATTTTTTTCCTTATTCTGCTTAAATTATAAGACCTACTAGTCTTGCAAACATTCTTTAACTTTCTCCTTTTTTTTTCCTGTGTCATACTTGCCAGCAAAACCACAGCCTTGCTTAAATCCAACTATTCACCTATTCCATGCATATTCCCAATCACTCTAACACTGTAAAAAAAACACAGACCGGTGCTTCTAGTCTTAATTTCCATTCATGATTATGTCTCAAACAGGCATGTAAACACCCTTCCAGGTGCATCTGGTTTCCTGGTCTCTAAAATCATCTTAATTCCTTCTTTCCCTCCCACCTTGCCTCCTGTCCTCTCCCTTTTCTCTCCCCTTCCCACTGCTCTCATTCACTCAGTTGGAGATCTTGCTCTCTAATTCAAAGAAAACTTAGAAACTATTAGATAGGAACACCTTGCTTGTCTATCACAAGATTTGCTTCTCCAAATATGCTCTGCTTCCTCTTCCTCTGAAGTTAATTCTCTTGCTCTTATCTAAGGCTAACCCCTTCACTTGTGCTAAAATGTATCACCTTCATCTTTTCCTATAGTTATCTATTTTAGTAATTTAAAAAATAGGATTAAGTATGCATAACAAAATTTGCCATTTAGGCATTTTTTTGTTTTGTTTTGAGACAGAGTCTTGCGGTGTAGCCCAGGTTGATCTTGAACTCATAGTCCTCCTGCCACTTCCTCCCAAGTGCTGGGATTACAGACATGGCGCATGCTGCCTGGCCTTAAGCCATTTTCAAATGCAGACTATTTTTAAATGTACAATTCAATGGCAGTAAGTATGTTCACTTTGTTGTGCAGCTATCACAGCAGTTCATCTCTAGAACTTTTTTCATCTTCCTAAATTGAAACTTCAGACCCATTAAATAGTAGCTCCCCATTCCATCCTCTCCCAGCTCCTGGAAATCAGAATCTACTTTCTGTATTTGAGGTGTTTACTCTAAGAACCTCATATAAGTGGAATTATATGGTATTTGTCCCCCCTTTTTTTTTTTTTTTGGACACAGGCTCTCACTGTGTAGCTCGGGGTATTTGTCTTTCCACTACTTAGCATGATGTCTTCAATGTGCATCCATTATGTAGTATGTGTTGGAATTTCCTTTGTAAGGTAAATTACGGTCCATTACATGACTATACTACGTTTTATTTTCTGTTCATTCATCAGTTGTATTGATAATGGACAAGGGTTGTGTTGAATGAGGAAGAAGTATTTGTGATGCTCACTTTATGGAGTTTGAGTGGTTTTCTTTTTGTTTTTCTTTATTGTAGAGAAACTTTCTGTCATGTATAGTGTACACATTAAGCAAAAATTTTTTCACATAACTGAAAGGAATTACATTTTGAGACAGTATGTAATTTCTCTAGAGAGAGTAATTTTAAATGTTTGTTGACAAAATACTACAGTTAATTCACTGTCTTGGCATTGTGTTTCTATTTAATCTGTGGATGCTCAGTTGAATATGTTGAATATGTAGGGGATTTTGCTATAACATAAGATTCTAGGACCAAAGGATCTCCAGAAACGGTTCATTGTGTACTAGGTCATACATATATCATTTCTAAGATACAAGATCTGGAAACAGATTTCAGTAGTAGGTATAACAGTGAACTCCAGATTCATCCTGGTACAAAAAAACAAACCAGTCACTGAAGTTGGAAATGTAAAGTTCTGGTTCCAGTATTACCCACTTCCCTATAGGAATTTTATTTAAGTAAGTATGAAATGGGACTCAGAGTTTTTATTTTTATCAACAATTCAGTTAATTATAATGATTCAACCATTTGGAGAAACACTGATACAACTTGTTGTTGTTAGGTGCTATTGAGTTGGGTCCAACTCATAGTGACCCTATGTACAACAGAACGAAACTCTCCTTCACACTGTACTATGCCCGGCACTATGTCATTGCTTCTCCGTTACCCATTGGGTTTTTGATGGCTGGTTGTTTGAGGCTTGTTTCAGGAGTGGGCTGCTAGGTCCTTCTCCCATCTTTTGTAGTGCTGGGGATAGAACCCAGGGCCTTAAAGTACACAGAGCAGCACTTTACCAACTGAACAAAACTCCAGTCCCTAATATGACTACTGTGTATAATTTCTTCCCCTTCAATTCCTGTAGTCACATCTTGGCTAGTGTATTCGGTACTATTTCAAAAATGTAAGCATTTCAATAAAGAGATAAAAAATAAACTTTACATGAGAACTTAGCTTTAAAAATTAAATACAAATGAGGAAAAATTAATTGAACATTTAAAGTATATCAGAAGAAAACCTTCTATTAATACTTCAGTATTAGAGGTCAGTTTCAGAAATATGAGAGCTTTTAAATGTTGCTATGTTGAAACTGGGATGTAGCTTAGTTGGTAGAGCGCCACTCTGCAGTCTTTGAGGTCCCGAGTTCGATTCCCAGTACCACAAAAACAGGAGAATGACGTGGCAACCCACTCCCGAGGCAATCCCTAAACAATCAGCCATTGAAAACCCTATAAGGGTCGCTGAGCTGGACACGACTCAACAGCACCTAACAACAACGACAATATGTTGAAACTACTCATACCTCTGATTAGTCAGCCTTAGTTTTCAGATATATGGATTCAGATATATGGATATATGGATCCTCCACTTCTATCTAGAGTATGAAAGAGCATAGCAGATTGCCAAAAAGGGAGCATGAATGTGGGAAAGGTCCCTGGATTGTGTCGCACAAGCTGCCTCTGGCATTGAACTTGCAATCCTCCTGCCTCGGTCTCCCAAGTCACAGGGATTACAGATGTATACCATGGCACCTGGCTTCTATATCCTTTTTATGTATTGTCATTATTCTCATACAACCCTATGATGTAGGTTTTATTTTTATTCTCATTGACTGTTAATGAAACCAAGGCACAAAGCTAGGTCAGTGACTTGTTTAAGACCATGGGGCTAATTACTGGGAGAGTGGAGTATGAACTTGAGCAGTCTAGCTCCAGAGTCTATGCTCTTAACTACTATACTATTCTGGTGGGGAATAATTAGAAAGTAACACTTAAAGAAAAAGGGAAAACATTGTGAGAGATTTAAGTTGGAATGGTCTCCATTTCAGTGAAATCGTCCCAATATTATAGTATCTAAGATAATGACTTGTCCTCATTGTTTATGTGGCTTACCTTTTAGAATTTCTCTTAATTTTACTAAATTAAAAAAATATATATTTTTAAGCTGTGGATGTAGTTCATTGGTAGAGCTTGCCTAATGTGTAAGGACCTGTGTTTCAGTGCTGCCAAAAAAAGAAAGATATTGCTCAGTCCTTGGTATAATAACAAAAAATTAATATTTTTTAGTGGAAGATAAGAGTAATGTGGTGAATTGAACCATCTTTAGGGTTCAGAACGCCTCTTTGGAAATGTTGCTGTTGTTGTTAGGTGCCATCAAGTCAGGTCCAACTTGTAATGACCCTAGGTACAACAGAAGGAAACACTCCTCACGCTGTGCCATGCTTGACACTATTGTCGGTGCTTCTCTGCTATTCATAAGGTTTTCAGTGGCTGATTGTTTCAGGAGTGAATTGCTACATTCTTCTCCCAAGCCTACATTACCCAGTATTCCTGGGTTGTCTCCCATCCATGTACTAACCAGGCCCAACCCTGCTTAGCCTCCGAGAGCTGATGAGATTGGATGCCAGGGTGATATGGCTGTAAACTTACTTGGAAAGAAGCATATGTAATTTGAAAGAACTTCTCAAATTATTATTTATAGCTAGTTAAGAACCACTGCCTGAAATCAGTACTTATTGAATACTTTAGAATCTGAATGACAGCACACATAATGCTTGTATATTTCAACATCACTAAAAGAACAGATTTAAGATGGGCATGGTGGTACACAAGCCTGTTATCCCAGCACTCAGGAGGCTGAAGGAGGAAGATTGTGAGTTCAAGGTTAGCGTGTGCTACATAGTGAGTTCAGGCCCATCCTTGGATACACAGAAAGATCCTGTCTCAAAACAAACAAACAAATTTTAAATGTTTTCACTGCAGAGAATAAGTATGTGAGGTGATGGATTTCTTAGTCTTGATTTATCACTCTATGATGTAACCGTATCAAAACATTACATATGCCCCATAAAAACATACTATATACAATGTATTTGAAAGTGACAGCAGTGTTTTAGGTGTTTGGAATTTTTCTTTTGCCATGTGATCTTAGAGAAAAATTTGACTTGTGTCTTAGCTGGAGTTTCTCAGTGGTATAAAAACTTAAAGCTGTCTAGGGATAT
This sequence comes from Pedetes capensis, assembly GCA_007922755.1. Classification (NCBI taxonomy): domain Eukaryota; kingdom Metazoa; phylum Chordata; class Mammalia; order Rodentia; family Pedetidae; genus Pedetes; species Pedetes capensis. The sequence continues at coordinate 308,231 of VMDO01000353.1, read as the reverse complement.
GAGAAAGACCAATAGAATGCCGAAGGTACTCACCCTAGCTCTTTTCATGTTGTTGCTAAAAAAAAAAAAAAAAAAGAATAAGAATAAGGATATCATGAAGATTTACCTTGCCTGTTACTTGTATAGCCTAGGAAGAAATGGGTTTGATCTCATCACCTTTAGAATTGCAGCACATTCATCAGTCAGGGTCTAATGTATTCATTTTGGTTCTCCTAGTCAAGTAAGCAACCCGGATGTCAGTGATCAGAAACCTGAAACTTCAAGCCTTGCTTCAAACCTTACCATGTCAGAGGAAAGTAAGTACCATATTCTGTGTATGATAGAAAAAGCATTCCTATGACTAGGTGATGCTATTCTTACATAGTTGGGTTCCAGTGATTGCCTCAAAATATCCAGAAGCTTTTCCTGTCTTTGAGTATGTGTTCATACTTGTCCTCTCCCATAAGTTTTATCAACCTAGCAACTGAGGAAAAATCATAGGCAGTCTGCTCACCCTTGGTGATTTTATTTTTGTTTGGAGGTTGGATGTTCTGAAGGTAATAGTGCTTTACTCAAAATCAGAGAAATTTGTGGGCCAACCCCTGACTGCTCCTTGGGAGGACTTGATACTTTTTCGCCTTTCTAATAAAACCAAACAATCCCACCTGTCAGTCTCGGCCAAGAAAGAAAAGCAGTTGCCTGAATCCAAGATTGATACTGGGCCCTGAGAGAGATCTAGCTCAAGAAGATAAACATTCCATGTACCAACTCTGACTCTCCTGTATTTATGTATTAGACAAAAACTGGGTTTTGTTTGTTTTGTTTTGTTTTTAAGAGATGCAGTCTTTGTTTAGCACACCTACTTACTACTCCCACAGATTGTCTCCAGAGGGCAAGTAGTCCTTCTTGGAATTAAATAGCTATGCCTTTCCATATTTTATCATATACTTTAAAAGAATAGATTTGTTTAAGATACTCTTTTAGAAAGGCCCTTGTTTGGGGAATGCTTCTTTTGTTTTGAGAGTGTTTCTTCCCTTGAGACAATTATCCTTAACCTTATGTACTTTCTATGTGTTAAAAACAGGTTTGTCTTGAGTTCTACCTATTTTCTCAATGGTGATTTTATTCAATTGCTCTTAAGCTTTTAGCATAAGACCTAAGAATCATCTGAAACGCTAGTTTGTAAAATAGAATTTTAGACTCACCCTTGGGGATTACATCTGATATGGTTGGGGAATATGCATTTTCATAGAGTTACTAGTGAGACTGATATATACAGGAAACTGTCCGTACTGTGGAAAATTGTTCTCATCAAAGAAATGTCTCCTCTAATTTCTTGAATATCCTGCTTATCCTAAAGAAAAAGCTCTGTTCCCTAAAATTTCACATTGTAAATAAATACTTCAGGGCCAGGAAGTAGGTTGAATCTTCTCACTCCTTGTAGATAATTTCTCTTCCTTTTTCCTTCAAAAACTCCATAAGTTTCTTTGAAATTTATATCTATACCTTTTCTACCTTTCATTTTTACCTTAGGCTGAACTCCCAGGCCTCCTGTTCTGGTTTTACTTTGTTTGTTTGTTTGTTTGTTTGTTTGTTTATTTTTGTGGTCTGGGAAGTTGAACCCTGGGCCTCACACATCCTTTATTGCAAGCGCTCAACCACTGAGCTGTACCCACAGCCCAATTTTTCTCTCTGTTTTGAGACAAGGTCTTGCTAAGTTTGCAATTTAGCAAGTTGCCTCCAACTTGCGGTCCTCCTCCCTTTGCCTCCCTAGTTCCTGGGATTAAAGGCATGTGCCCCTGTGCCTGGCTAGTCATTCTGTTCTTTAAACACTAGATTCTCTCTGTTTTCTTCTCCATCTAAACTTAATTGTCCTTTGTGATTTTAACTCTCATATAGATTTTATACAGTACCCATCATATCCCTCATTTTCCTTCTTATCTAGCCTCTGGACCTTTACTATGATGACTCCCTTTCAAATACTTTCAATTAAAAATACCTTTAATATCCCTTATATTCCTTGCTAAAACCTTGTTCTTCATTTAATCTAACTGTCCACTTTCTCCATAAATGTGCACAAATAACTAAACATTATTGGAAGGAATTATATACCTAATAGACTAGTTACTCTCCAGTCATAATCACAGTGCTTCAAGTGGGCACTTAATCTGCTTGGAAATCCTATGCCCCTGAAGAATTTTGCTCTTTAATATTTCATACAGTCACAATGCAATACATGTCAAAATGAAATTCATTACATTGTACATTTAAAACTTCCAGTTAAAAAAAAAAATTGATACTATCTCTTTTCCTCTCAAAGCACCAGTACTCACTTACCTTTCCTCACTCTAAACTGATGCTGCCTTTTCAAATAATAACTACTGGACAGGAAGCTCCTTTATCCCACCACCACCAAATCTTTAAACCCGCCCGTGTTTATACTCATGTTGTCTTGCTTCCTTCTGGATAGAATGGAAATGGTATTCTTACTCTTGTCAAATATAAGTCCTTTTATTTTCATTCCATATCTCTCTTGCCTTTCCCCAAGGACTTTGGTGCTATGGTTATCCTATTACCACTTCTACATTATCACATTCTTCCCTTTTTAGTCCTTCTTGTCACTAAAGAGACATGCTGTGGTATCTCCCATCTAAAACCAACAAAAGCCCCCTTTGGCTCCACATCTACAAGTTTTAGACTTCCTCTTGTTTTCATGACCTAACAACCTCTGAAAAGAATTGCTCTCACATACTTTCTTACTCCCATTTACTCTTCGGCCCTTTCAAATTTGGCTTTCTATCCTCACTCTTCCAATGAAACTCTTCTTATCAAGGTCATTAGTTACTTTCATGTTGCCAACTTTAGTAAACATTTCTCTGTCCTCATAGTCTTCCTCTTGCTACATTTCCTCCTCCTTTCTCTTTTGATGGCCCGCCCTTCCTCAGGCTGAACTCTGAATGTTGGCGGGCCCTAGGGCCTAGTTCTAAGCTACCATCTTTTCTTTCTTAGGATCCTCTCATCCATTCCATTACTTTAAATGTTATTCATTGTTAATGAATACCAAATTTGTATTTCCAGTCTGATTTCTCCTTAATTTCATTTGTGTGTCCAACTGCCTTTTTGACATCTCTAGTTAGATGTCTGAAAGGAAAATCATACTTAAAATATCTAAATAAGGAGTTTTTGATTCCTTTAGCGCCCATCAATCTATTCTTCTCCCAAAGTTGTCCATACTAGGAAGTGGTACCACTCCCCCTCCAGTTGTACAAATTTATTGTTGTTAGGTGTTATTGAATCAGGTCCGACTAATAGTGACTCTGTGACCTTATGTACAACGAAACACTCCCTACACTGTGCCATGCCCCGCACTATGTCAGGGCTTCTCTGCTATTCATAGGGTTTTGATGGCTGATTGTTCGAGGTTGTTTGCAGGAGTGGGCTACCAGGTCCTTCTTCCATTTTTGCAGTGCTGGAGATCAAACCCAGCACCTCAGAGCATGCAGAGCAAGCACTGTACCAACTGAGCTAAACCCTAGCCCACAGTTGTTCAAACTAAAAACCTAGAAGTCATGTTATGTTTCCCTGTTTTCCTCAGTCTCTCTACATTCAAATCATTCAGAATGGTCTCTTATACCTTCAGAATATTTCAAAGTCTTTTTCTCATCCCCACTGTTGCTACTCTAGTCTAAGGCAACATATTACTTTCTTGATCCTCTTACTGTATAATAACAGATTATACCCTAACTCTTTGTAGTCCTTTCTTAGTTCCCAAATACAGCCAAGATCAAGGCTTGTTCATTCATTGGAAGAGGGTAAGAGTTTGAGTTTTTTAAAGTACTCTGTCAGTAGAGAAGGAATCATCATGGCAAATTTGAATGTGTCTATATGATGGATAGTATAAATTTCAGATCTAATTGAGGTTGCCTTCATTTTTGTCAAAATGAATTTAGATCAATGTGATCTTCAAGTTTCCAATAAGTGTTTTGAAAGATCTTAAACAATGTCACTGGACAAGATCTATAATATACTTGAAAGTGTTTATTTGTCTTAGTCTTAGACATGAATTGGCCCCTCATCTTCTTTTGATCAGGGTTTCTCTTTTCGGTCACACACTTTCTCTGGGACCCTAGCTAGGTATAAAGTTAGTTGGTTCATCTTCAGTCCCTTTTCACAGTAGAACAGCTTGTTTCATTGATGTTGAAGGAAGTCCTTGAACAGTGATGATAGACCAGTGATGGTGAACAGTGATGATGAACAGTGATGGTGGAACAGTGATGATGAACAGTGATGATCAGGAGCATGATGAAAGCACTTTATGAAGTAACTCTGTGTCTATAGCATGGACTGAAATTGTTCCTAATGAATGGGATTCAGCTAATTGTCAAACTTAAGTATTTACAGCATTTACCCCAGGTATCATCAGTAGCCCTTACAGCAACAATTTCTAGATAAGGCCATGAGGATCAAAGGGACACTAGCTGGATAGTCACTTTACTTGATGATTCATCAGAGCATCACATCAATTCCTCAAGTCTTTCTCCTTTGCCAAACTTAAAGCCTTTACTACAAAGCAGAAAAAAATACCATAGACATGTACTTGTATCTATAATGACAGTTTTCAAATAAAATTGGGTACTTCTTCCAAATATGTCTTCCTACAAGTCATTCTTGGCCTTTCACAAAGAATAGAGTAAGCACCCATAGAATAAAGAACCTGAAGAAGCATAATATTGTTTCCTAGATACTGATCTTGCTTTCTAAGTTCATCAGTGACCACAGCTGAAAGCTTAGAAGGTTTTGCTTTATCTGTGGTTTATATCAATGACAGATGAAGGTAGAGATTAGTTGGTATCAATCTTCAGCTCTTTTCCATGGCTCCCTTATTCTTGCTTCTTTGCTTGTCTCTTAAATTCTATAAATAGGTCTACAAACACAAAAGTGAGGTATTTTCTGCTACATAGTCTTTCAAACTTTCTGGTATCCAAGCTGTGTTGTGTTTTTAGTTTGAAAGACTATATGGTGAGATATGAAATTTTCCCATTTCATTTTTGAAGTGTTCTAACTTTTTTACCTGGTGATATTATCTTTCTTTCAGTTATGACATGCACCGATTACATCCCTCGCTCATCCAATGATTATACCTCACAAATGTATTCTGCAAAGTAAGTTGAATAATTATTTCCAAAATATTTATACTTTTTCTCTAGGTTCATTGCAAAATTTAATTTAATATTTAACTTCTTTTCACCTCTCTTGTTCTCTCTGTCCTTATGCCAATTTTTTATTCCCTCTAAATATAGTCTATTTATCATCCTTTTAAGAATTAAGTGGTTGCCTGGAATAAATCACTGTTACACATGAACCCACTATAAATGAGGAGCCACTGAAAGTACAGACAGTGATCAAAGCATATTGCTGATGGACCTCTGATCATTCACTGTTTTCTCTACCTTGACATACCAATTAATAAGAGCAGGTGAAGCAGACCCCAAGACTGGGACTTCTTAGCCTACTTTGTGTTCAGTTTCTTGTTTGAGGAATGTCCATAGAGTAGAATTGGACTTGAACTTAGATAGGTTTGGTAGGTTGAAGTCACAAAGAAAGAGATTTTGAGCTTTCACAAGCAAGGTCAGCATTTAAAATCAACCAGGTTAGTCATATTCAAGATGAGTAAATGCAGAACAATGTGTATGCCAAGTTGCTAATTGGGCATTAACAAAGAGTTGACTTGTCCTAACATAGATATCTACAGGTGTGCTTGTTAAGCCAGGATAAATTCTTGTGCACTTATAAATGCAACATACATAAAGAAATTAGTAACAGAAGGAAGAGATGCTTATGAGGCTGTTATGAAAAGGGAATTGGCATTTTTTCCTTGTACCCATTTATATCTTTTGAACTTTGCATTAATTAAAAAGTAAACTCATTAAAAAGTCAACTCAATGAACTTTCCAGATTCTCCTAATACTAGGGATGTCCTTGAGCTGGTCTTTCTTCTCATGTGATTTTCTTCTGTGAAATGATTAACCTTACCCCCTAGGGTCACTGTTGAGAGATTAGATAGTAAATGCAAAACACGTATGAGCTCTGGTACCTAAGCTGTGTTGTGTTTAGTTTGAAAGACTATACAGAGAGAGAAGGCAATTTTCCCACTTCATTTTTAAAATGTTCTTTTTTACCTGGTGATATTGTCTGTAAAGACACATGGGAAAGGAGGTTATGGTCTTTGCCATATCTGGAAGATGATCCATTTTTGGTCACTACTATTTCAAACTATTCTCATGTGACATGAGTAACAACTATAGCCTGAGCTATTTTGTAGACTCAGATCTAACTAATACGCTCTGAGAATCTGCTAGGACATGAATATGTTTTATCTTCCAAATTAATTCATAACATCCAAGACACCTTTTAGTTATGCCTTCCTCCTTACCACTTATCAGAACCATGCATTATAATAATTTTTTAACTGGACCTCCATTTCAGTTTTACCTCTTCCTAATCCATTTTAGAAAGCAATATCAAATTAATCTTTATTAAAGAATAGCTCTGATCTTGTCACTCTTCCCTCAGCAATTTCAGTGCCTTCCAGTTGTTTCAGATTTGTCTGAACTCTTTTAGCCTAGCATTCAAGGACTTTACTATCTATATTTTTACCTTTTACTCACCACTTTCCTTCTCTTAATAAACTTCCCTTAATAAAATGTTTTCTCATTGGAGGCTAAAGCCCTTGCTTTCCTTCCTCTGTATCTTTGCCAAGGTCTTATTCTTGTCTTAGAACACCTTTTCTTTCCCATTTGTGTACATCCTATTGGCTCAGCTCCCGTATTAGTTCTTCATAGTCTTTCTTTACTGTCTTCCCCCAAAACTGGAAAAAAAATATCTTTTCTCTTGCTAAAACATAACCCTCCACCACATATTTTATTGTTAAGACTTTTATGGTACATATAGCACTTCTTTTCTTGTGTTATAAGTACAGCATAATATTCCTTGTGTTATAAGTACAGCATAATATTCCAATAAAATAACTGGTATCTAAAAATTCAGTGCAGTAGCATGAATGAAAAGATCAGATCAGGTATCCAGTGTAAAGTCTCACTGATTTCAGATCCCCAGCTATCCCTAATATTGTTAGCACCAACTAGTGGCAGGCAGTATGGTCAGACTTAAATGTCAGTGGGGAGATTGATTTCTGTCCGGCACTTCCCAGATTTATTAGTTAACCTGGCTCCTGTTTTGTAGGCTTGATTTGAGGATGTTTGGGCCCACACCTACCCTCTGTTTTCTGATATGGTTGCTTACCTTTTCTCTACTGGCTTTACCCTCTTTTCCAAGTCCCACTTTTGTTCTCAGAACTTAAGTTTGGCTCAGAGGCCTGGGTAGAGTGGGAGAGCCAAATGCCAATCCCATCCTATCCAGTTTTCTGTCATTTTAGGATTTTATTCTGTATATAGACAGAGGGGCATAAGTAAACTTAATCCTTGTGTCTTAACATAGGGTCTTGCATGTAGTATATCACGTATATTTGTAGGGTCATAATTGGAACTAGAGAGGATGTTCAGAACTGTTAGGTCTTCCATAAACTTGTTCTTTAGGTAGTTGATAATGGAACCTGAAAAGGACAAAAGGGTTCTGCTTTCTGATCATAACAGACACATTTTATGTGGAAGGTTAGTCTCTTTGTTCCTGATTCTTTGCTTTTAGTGGTATTAGCTATTTTACCTATTTCTCATTACTAAAATAAGTCATACATGAAAGCTTTTGTTTTCTTGACTTTTTCTAGACCTTATGCACATATCCTCTCAGTTCCTGTTTCGGAAACTGCTTACCCTGGGCAGACTCAGTACCAGACACTACAGCAGTCTCAACCCTATGCTGTCTACCCTCAGGCAACCCAAACATATGGACTACCTCCTTTTGGTAAGGTGTGCTGTTGAAACATTTTCTAAGAGTGTTGTTTTATTTTATCCTCCAGAAACTTCTGTCTTTCTCCAGAAAGCAATGATGACCCATCAGAAAGCTGAAAGGTGCATCATCTTTTATAGAGGACTTACTCAGTTATGAATATGGTAGAAATTGGGTATACAACTTGTCATACTCATTTTTTTACATACCACCATTCAACTATTTCCAAAGTGTTGACTCTGCAGCTTGAACTTTTTTGTGCTGCTGGGGATTGAACTGAGGGCCTTGCACAAGCTAGGTGAGCGCTCTACCACAGAACTACGTCCCCAACCCTTGGTTTATTGAGACAGGGTCTCTCTATGTAGTTCAAGCTGGCTGTGAACTTGTTATGTAGCCCATGCTGGCTTGGAACTCCTGATCCTTCTGTCCTAACATCTTGAGTGCTGGGATTATGGGTGTAAGACATGTCCAGCTAGAAGCTTGGAATGTAAACATGTTGGGAGAACTCATTGAGAAACTACTATTGATTTGACTTACCTTATATATAATGCAGTACCATGGTTAGGTAAACATATTTCGAAGTGAACAATTTCCACTAAAACCAAGTGGTCTAAATATCCAGATAGAATATGCCTTATAGTTTATTCTATAGGTTTCTTGTTTTTTGTTTTGGCCAATTCCTTCCTTTTCCTCCCTCCCCCTATTCCTGTCCAAAACTGATCAAATGTTCTGCTGAACCAAAACATATCTTAAAATGGGGGAAATCTCACTTTTCTATAATTTATCATGTGCATAGGGAGTTATTTTTATTGGTTTTAGGAGTCTTGGACATAAACTGTTAAGTCAGTGATTCACCAGCAGTTAGATGTTCTTTGACCACTTGATATCTATGCCGATTTTTCTCTATGTGTGTGTAATTGATAGATAATATGCACTGTGCTTTATTGCTTCTTCTCTGTTCTTCCAGCACTAGTGTCAGAAAATTCAGAGAATATTGTTATTTCAAAATATGCAATATATTAATAATGTTAACTTTAATTAAATAAAGTTAGACTTTATTTGAACAAGCTAGGAATTAGAAAAATTTTCCAGGGAACCACAACATAGATTCTGGGTGTAATTAAGTATTGCCAGCTTTTGATTTCTACATTCTTACTTTTCTTGGCCTACTTGGCTAGTCTTTTATGTTAGTGACAGCTTTCTTACTTTTAGGCTTGTTAGCATTCTTTGTCTCCTGTTAAAGCAAAAATTGAGGTTAATTTCTTTGATTTTTGCTGTGGCAGAGATTGAACCCAGTGCTTCACGCATGGTAGGTAAGTGCTCTACCAATGAGCCATACTGCCAGGCCAAGGATAATTTTTTTTTTAATGAAAATAGTAGTTCATAACTTTGTGAGAGAAGGGAGACACATTTTCTTTTCCTCATTTGTATATCTACGTCTCTTTGCCTGTCAGGCTGCCCTCACACTTGAGGTCCTCCTGCCTTGGCCTCCCAAGTGCTGGGATAATAGGCACTACCCACCACACATCACGCTGTTTGTGTTTATTTCATATTGCATCTATTAAAGCTAAGTTTTTAGTAGCTGGCTCACAGTAGGCTAGCAATTATAAAGTAATTATTTTCACATTGCTTTTTACTCTCTGTTTTAACTTTATTATTAGCAATCCCAACCCTTTTATAACATTGTTTAACAGTTGATCAACGGTTGAATATTAAATAAAATTTCTGTTATCTCTGAACCTAGTTTATGGAATATTTACATAATGTCATGTGCATATAGATCCTGGGTATTATGACATCTTTGTGATCGTTACATTTCCTTTGTATTAAAAAAGAAAGAAAATTCTGCAAAGTAAATAGATCTCTGTTATAAACTTAGAGGAAACATTGTTTATATTGTAAAGAAAAATTGGTAATTACACCCTTAGTCTATTTTTGTTTAATATGTGGAGACAAGGGATAGTTGTGTTACTAAATTCTTCTATTAATAATTGAGAGAGACAGATAATCATTAGCTTAATTTGACTTTAAGTGATCTATGAGGCTTTGTGGTGAGAGATTAAGGTTGGGAAAATGTGAATGGCAGATATGACACATAATCATATTTGTCCAGAGAAGTTATTAAAGATGTTTGTAGTACTTTTAAAAGTTATTGAACCTTTAAAGGACATTTTCCTAGGACTTAACCCCTGGGCCATTTTTGGTAGCATGTTCATTTACATGTAAGAAAATACTTCTTCCTTTTGGGATCAAGATTTTGGTACATTTTGTTATCTTAGTACTGCCTATTTTCAGATTAGCTAGTCTGTAATTTTATTTCAGAGAGGGCTTTGAAAACAATCTCGTTATAATGGCACATTATGATGCCTGCTATATCAAGCAGGAGAAGGACCTGGCAACCCACTCCCCCAAAAACAATCAGCCATTGAAAACCCTATGAATAGCAGAGAAACAGTAACAATACTGTTTCACCTGTTGTACATAGGGTCACTATGAGTCAGACACCGACTCAACAGCACTTAACAGCTGTTAACAACAACAGCTATATCAAGCAATATGCTAAGGAGTGCTTGACACTCTATACAATTTTCTAATTTAATTCTCAGAACAATCATAAAAGGCAAGTAGTAGCATTATCCCTTTTTTATGGATGGGAAAACTGAGGCTTGATTAAATCACCAGCACAGAGTTATACAGTTAATAAATGCCTGGGATTAGAATTGAACCTAGGTAGCTGGGCTTGGTGGCACACGCCTATAATCCCAGCGGCTCAGGAGGCGGAGCCAGGAGTATCCCAAGTTTGAGACCAGAGGCAGTCTGTGTAACATAGCGAGACCCTGTGTCAAAAAAGTAAAAAAAAATGTGCTGAGGGTGCAGCTCAGTGGTCCAGCACTTGCAGAGTATGCAAGCGTGAGGCCCTGGGTTCAACCCCCAGTACTGCAAAAAAAAAAGAACCTAGGTCTGTTATGAGAGAGGCTCATAATTTAGGTCGCTATCAATAAGATGGGGCTGGGATTTAGCTCAGTTGGTAGAGCACCGCTCTGCAGTCTCTGAGGTCACCAGTTCGATTCCCAGCACCACAAAATGGGAGAAGGACGTGGCAACCCACTCCCAAGGCAATCCTGAAACAGTCAGCCATAGAAAACCCTATGAGGGTCACTATGAGTCAGACTTGACAGCACCTAACAACAACGACAACATCAAAAGGATGGTCTCAGAATTCAGTTTGAAATTGAAAATTTTCCTTCTCTTAAAGAAAGGAGAAAAATAAACAAGAAATCTAGAAAGGCTATTGAGGAGTAATATTTAAAAATAAAAATTACTTTCAGATTCTTTCCAGAGCTGTATAGAAATAGGATGGTGATTACTTCTCAGCCATTTAAGATTGAGGGTAGAAATGGAGTGGGATGGTAGCACAGAAAAAAAGATTAAAAGTCTGACTTCTAGTGATCAGAAGGAGTAAATTTAAAGAAAAGGATGCTTATTGTTAAGGGCTCATACAATGTGCTCTGGGCTGCCACTGATCTGATTAAAAAGAACTTTAATGTGAGATGGAAGATTTGGGAATATATACTAAGAGCCCTGTGGATGGTTCAGGCTGGGATTTAGCTCAGTTGGTAGGGCGCTGCACTGCAGTATCTGAGGTCCCGAGTTCAATTCTCAGTACCGCAAAAATGGGAGAAGGACCTGGCAATCCACTCCCAAGGCAATCCCGAAACAGTCAGCTATTGAAAACCCTATGAGGGCAGCCGGGCGTGGTGGCGCACGCCTGTAATCCCAGCGGCTCGGGAGGTGGAGGCGGGAGGATCGCAAGTTTGAGACCAGAGGCAGTCTGAGTAACTTAGTGAGACCCTGTCTCAAAAAGTAAAAAAAATGGGCTGAGGTGCAGCTCAGTGGTCCAGCACTTGCAGAGCATGCAGGTGCCAGGCCCTGGGTTCAACCCCCAGTACCACAAAAAAAAAAAAACAAACAAACCCTATGAGGGTCGCTTTGAGTCGGATACCGGCTTGATGGCACCTAACAACAACAACATGGATGGTTCATTCTGTTTCCTCCAGTAATTTATCCTGTGGAACTAATTAGAAATACAAAAATTTATTGACCAAAATATTCATTAAAGTGTTATGAATATCAAAATATTGGAAACAACCTATATATGGAACAGAAAGGTATGTGTTAAATTGTAATGTGTCTATACAATGGAAAACTCTGTAATGATTATAAATTATATTCTTGAAAAATGTTTGGAATCTCGTGAGAACAGAATTGTTAATTGAAAACAGTAGTGTGTAAATCTAAAAATATAATATCAATTTAATATTTTTAAAAATATGTGCATAGACAGTATTTTAGAAGAAAAAACATGAATTTCAACAGTCCAGGCATTACATATTTGATCTTCATTACCACAGAACTGCAAAGCAAAGGCAGAATTCCAATATGCACAGGTTTTAGTTAATATAGTCCCATGAAAAAGAACTGCCAGTACTTTTTTCTGTGTGATGAGACTGATTTTTCTTTATATTTTCTATATCTTCCTAATTTTCTGTAAGATACATGCACTTCTTTTGTATTCAGGAAAAGTGCTCAGAGTAAGCTACTTAGTATATATAACAGCTAATATGAATGAGCTGTTGAATCAACAAACCAAGATATTCTTTCATGTTTTTTTTTTTTTTTCCTAGCTTTTAACCGGTCAACTTAATGTTGTTGTTGTTAGGTGCCGTCGAGTCGGTATCCGACTCATAGCGACCCTCATAGGGTTTTCAATGGCAGACTGTTTCGGGATTGCCTTGGGAGTGGATTGCCAGGTCCTTCTCCCATTTTTGCGGCGCTGGGTATTGAACTCGGGACCTCAGAGACTGCAGCGCAGCGCTCTACCAACTGAGCTAAATCCCAGCCCGGTCAACTTAATAGTCAACTTAATTGACATGTATTTGTTCATGGGGTCATCCAAGACCTCAAAACAAAAAGCCTTTTGTTATTTAAGATATTTATTTTTAAGATTTAATTATGTTGTTATATGAACTAAAGTACCTTTCAAAAGTTATTAATATAACATTTATTCATGTACTAATAATTATCAAAAAATAGGAAATTAAAAAAGTTCTAATTTGTTTATCCAGGCTTCAAAAAGTACAATAAAATAAAACTAGAACTAACATAAAAAAAATGGAGAGCTCCTAAAGATTATAAAATCAATAATTTTCATGAGATAAATCATAAAATATGGAAAATGACACACAACTGTAGTTGGTATCATGGGGTTATATGTGACTCCAGTAGGCACTTACTTGCTGGTAAAAAATAAAATAAAAATGAAAAATAAACAACTGCTGGAAAAACTTTGTAGTTGTAGGCATAAAACAATGGGTTAACAGTCAGGAAACCAGGGTTTGGTTTCCTTGTTAGCTATGGCAGTAGTGCTATGGGGTCAGACCATTTAGTCATGCTACCTGTAATCTGGAATTTGGGGCAGTGTGCCTTTAGAGGAAGATACTTACATGCTGAAAGAGCGGGGCTACGTTGATGCTGGAGGAAGTGATCATATTGTCTTCTATTCATCCACTGCTCATAAAATAGTTATATATTAAATAGTCTCTTTGTGTTTCTGGCCAAAAACATTCAAAACTAGCTATTCTACTTATCTTGGGCATTTATGCCTTTGTAAGAGGACCTTGAGCCAGGCATGGTGGCATATTCCTGTAATCTTAGCAATTAGGAGACTGAGGCAGGAAGATCATGAGTTCAAGGCCAGCTTGGGCTACATAAGAAGTTCTAAGCCAACCTGGGCTATACAATGAGACCCTGTCTTCAAAAAGGGAGAAGAAGAAAAAAAGCAACTTAATTTTTGACCTTATAAGATGGACCAATTTAAAGACATTTTATAGATTTAAGTTTTAAAAAATACTAGCTAGGCAGCATGGTTGCACATGCCTGTAATCCTAGCAGTGAGGAGACTGAGGCAGGAGGATCATGAGTTTGAGGCCAGTGTGGGCTACTTAACAAGACCCTGCTCTAAAAATAAAAAATAAAAATAAGACTAACAAAACAAAAGCATTCTCACTCAGTGTATTGTTACTAATTAGATAGTGCTTGAGTATAAGTGTAATAATAAACATGTTCACAAGTCTTATATCTCAGGGTCAAAGCCTATTTGGAAAAAGAAATTGCAAACTGGGCACTGTGGCATACCCCTGTAACCCCAGCGACTTGGGAGGTGGAAGCAGGAAGATTTCAAGTTTGAGGCCAAAGACAGCCTGAACAACTTAGGAAGATGCTGTCTTAAAATTAAAAAGGAGCTGGTCTACAGCTTAGTGGCAGAGCACTTGTAAAGTATGGCCCTGGGTTCAACCTCCTAGTATTGCTAAAACATGAACACATACACACACAAAACCAAAACGAAACAAAAAACAAAACACAAATATTTTTGTTGTTGAAAATCAAATATAACAACTGCCTTAGCACTGGCTGACCTGTACAAGGCATATTTAAATCATCACAAACTAAGTGGTTGAGACTCCTAATTCATACTAGAGATGCTATTATTTCTCCATCTCCTTAAATAAATTACTTCACATGGTTAATAGATGAGAAAAGATTTTTCCTTTTTAATGCACCATGTCCCATGGTCAACCTAAGATTTTCATATCTCCCTTTTCTAGTCTTAAATTTACTGATCAACAGATTTAACAAATCTGAGTTGCACTGAGGAATTTTAATCCCCTGGTAAATGAGGTCCTCATTATCAAAGTATTATATGTTTTGCTGCATTTATTAATTGGCTGTAGAGTTCTTAGCATTTTACGAGTATGTGAAATGAAATAATGTTGAATTTGAAGTCATGTTTACCCTTAGTAATGATTTTGTAAATGGAATATGTTTAACTGATGAGCCTTCTTAGACCAAATTATCAGCTTCAACTATACTGACCCAGCGAGCATAGCTATTCAGAACACAGCAAAAAACCAGACAACAGTTTTTCTAAAACTAGGCTTTTGCACAGCCAAACTTATTGCTAAAACTATGCACCATGGGTATTTCAGCACAAAGGATATCCTTACTTTCTCATGTAGAAACAAAAGCTTTGTTTATGCTTTCCAGTTTATTACAAATGGAAAGGGAGGTACAGAAGTATTGAATGCATTTTAGAAAATTTGGTGCTCATTTAATGGGTAAGTGAATTTTAAACTTATGTAGAATATCTCCTACCATGACAATTTGGATGAATGATTTATCACTGTACATGAACATTAGGCACTCTGTGACAAATAATTCCAGTTTGGTATCAGTAACTCTTTTTCTGAACCCTGGTTACTTACTCCCAACCTTTAAGATGAAGCAGGCTTTTTGTTTCTATGGCCTCATCCCCTAATTCTTCAAAAGTGCATTTGCTTGTGATGTATTACAAATGGGGGAATCAATAATTTTCTTTTACAAGCAAATTTATTTTTGTTTTAAGATTTAGATTTTAAACCTACCAGCTGATATTTGAAAGCATAACCGTGCTCCTCCGTCCCAGTGTATTGTTTGTAATTGGTCCAATTTATCTGATTCAGGTGCATTGTGGCCAGGTATGAAACCTGAAAGTGGTTTAATTCAGACTCCATCTCCAAGTCAACACAGTGTTCTTACCTGCACTACAGGGTTAACCACAAGCCAGCCAAGCCCAGCACATTATTCTTATCCCATTCAAGGTAAATAGGCATGGTTGTGTGTGTTATTTACTTATTATTATTGTTCTTTGTTTTTAATCTACCTGTATCTCCAACCAAATAGAGTAATACAGGAGCTCTGTCTTCTAAAATAGAAAAAGGGTGATATTTGCATTTGTGCATGTTTTCTATGTTAGGCAAACCAGAGCCAAAGAGTATGGTTTCTGAGTAGTTTACCCTTTGAATGTGAGCTGTTTAGTAGGATTGGAGCCTTCCCTTTTGCATACTGGTCTCCAGAAAACCTCTCTGATTTGATTCTAGTCTGTTCTCAGTGGCATTTTGTTCTATAAGTGATCAGAAGACTCCATGAGTCAGAATCTTGCTGACTTCTCTTATGTGAATTGTCAGAGTGCTATGTGAGATATGTGCTGCTTTTCTGCTGTAGCTTTGTCACACCTACCCCTACTTACTACTTCTTGATGAGAACATTTCTCTTGCTCAAAAATTCATTATTAGGCTGTGGATGTAGCTCAGTGGTAGAGTGCTTGCTTCCTATACAGGAAGCCCTGGGTTCGATTCCCAACACTGCAAAAAAAAAAAAAGTAAGTTTATTATTCTATTTTAGGATGAAAAGCAGAGCATTAAACATAAACAACTTTACCTTCCTGAGTTCTTCTAAAATATTAGAATTTTGTCAGGACTGTCAGGAAAAAAGACAAAAAACTCAAAAGGCAATATTGAACTAATTGCCTACCCTTCCATATCTAATGCAGGCAGTTTGTTATTGGTCCAGACTGGGAAGTAGTTTCCATGTACCTGGATTCTCATCTGCCTCTTTTCTCCTGGGTTCTTCCAGCTTTTAAAATTTTATTTCTTATGAAATGGACAATAGAGATATGAATTTGGATACCCCAAATCTGTGTAAAATACTATTAAAATATGAACTTCGGTGATAAAAAGTTTTTATGTAAATTAAACAACAGATTTTGATTAAATGTTTTTAGTTAAATGATTGGGAACTACTGTTCAATCCACTGGCAACAGAACTGGTCACTTTGTTCACCTTGACCTCAGGTACCTTTACTTTCTATTCTTTACTGAGTCTCCCATTATGTTCTCTTCTTTCTTTCTTTGTACCTCCTCCCTCTTCTTTCTTTCTAAAATGAGAACAAACCAGGAGGGAAGAATTCAAGAGTGACTTCATCTGTTTCCTCCAACTTCTCCTCCTTTTTTTTTTTTTTTTTTTTTTTTATTGGCTATGGGGTCTCATTATGTTATCCAGACTGGCTTTGAGCTCACAGGCTCAATTGATCTTGCTTCAGCCTCCTGAGTATCTGGGGCTGCAGGTATGCACCATCATACCTGGCTTTCCTTTCACTTTTATAAAGTGTTTCTTTAGGTGTTGGGTCCAACCACATGCAGTGACCTTCTGAAAGGGTATATCCCTAATGACTACACCTAGGTCATGAATTAAGAGTAAGGGTTCTCTTCTTTTATATAAAAAACCCTCTACCAAGATGCAGAACCAACACTGTACTATAGTTGTATCTTGAATTTGAGGAACCTGATAATTATCCTTACTTTTTCCTTGTGAAACAAGAGAAATTATTTCTTTGGAATAAGTTAGGACCCGTTGCTTAAAAAGGGTCATGAAAATATCCCTTAAATTTACTGTCTTTACTGTTATTTGCTAGTACATTTTTTTCCTTTGGGTCAGTTAACTTGGTTTCCCTAATTTTGCTATTCATAATAACTGGTGGTAAATGTTTGATATACCCTAGGGATTGTTCTTAGCAATAGATAGGTATTACTCGTGTAGTCTTTGTAACAACCCAGTAAGAAACTACTGTTAACCCCATTTTGCAGATGGGGTACTTGAGGCACAGAAAAGCTAAGTGACTTATCCAGAGTACAATGTTTATGATTTTCAGTATTGAAATCATGGTGTCGAGAGCAACTCTCCCATATTTGAGAACCCATACTAACAGATCTAAATTCATTTTTCTTCCCTGTTTCTGGTTAACCTGTTGACCCATTTTATTGTTCATTAGCACTTTGACACAGGGTAGAAATTAAGGCAGAAGTTAACCACCAATCTGTTGGGTTTTGCCATTTATTCTGGAGAAAAGATTGGTAGAAAAATAATTGGCTACAATGAAATATGGGTATTGTTGTTGGATTTGAATTACCTGTGTTCTCTACTATCAATATCTCTCTCCTCACCTCCTCTTTTTCCTTTGGCATGGATAATGAATGGTAGCTATCCAGGACTTCTTTCCCCGTGTATGACTACTCAGTCATTCCACAGAACAAAAATAAGGTCCACTGGGCGCGGTGGTGTACGCCTGTAATCCCAGCAGCTCGGGAGACAGAGGCAGGAGGATCGCAAGTTCGAGACCAGAGGCAGTCTGTGAAATTTAGTGAGACCCTGTCTCAAAAAGTAAAATAATGGGCTGGGGGTGCAGCTCAGTGGTCCAGCACTTGTATGCAGGCCCTGGGTTCAACCCCCAGTACCACACAAAAAAAAAAAAAAGAATAAAGATAAGGTCCCATCTATGTTTTTTGTTTGTTTTGGTCTGTGTTGTTTTACAGTTCCCAAAACAACAATATCCACTCATTCTATCCCAGAGCATTCTACAATTGACAGCAGTCCATCTTCCCTGTGGGAGTATACATTTATATTATTTGTTTTGAGATTCATATTTATCTTATATTTTGAGTTATAATCCAGAACCATTTTATTTATTTCATTGTTCCAGCAAGGCCACAAGGAGCACCTTTATTTGACTCTGCATTTTTACATACCCAGCTCTTTTTTGGGTGGTTTTTTTGTTTGTTTGTTTGTTTTCCAACCTTCCTTAATTTCTGGCACTATGAGATGATCCAGGTTCATCTTGTATATTACTTGTCCAAGGAGTTCTGGTTCCTCTTATTGGAGAGAATGGTATTAGAAACCAAGATACGGACACGAAAGATGCTCTTGCTCTGGGGTGTCAGGTGTCATTTTTTTTAGACATTCTTATTTAACTGCAAAGAAATATATGTGCGTGTACTAACTCATGGAAATACACATATCTATAAATGTTTCTATCTGTAACAATCTATATCTGTATTAAGCTAAACATGAGTTCTTGCTGATTTCTCCAGGTTTAATCCATTATCACATAGATCATTCCAGATTCCATCTCTTGCTGATGTAAATCTCCATTCCAAAAATAAGAAATCCTGATTTCTTATTTTGATTTATTTGATTTACTAGGCTCCTTAAGGGCTGGGATTTAGCTCAGTTGGGAGAGCGCTGCTCTGTAGTCTCTGAGGTCCCAGGTTTGATTCCAAGTACCACAAAAATGGGAGAAGGATGTAGCAATCCACTCCTGAGGCAACCCCAAAACGGTCAGCCATTGGAAACCCTATGAGGGTCACTATGAGTCGGACACAACTCAACAGCACCTAACAACAACAACAACAAGAGTCCTTAAGGACAGATTTCTTTATTTTGTACATTAATGCAGCCCAAGCACATGGAACAATACTTGCACTTAACAGACACTCAGTAAGTGTTTGAGCTAGGTGCCAATGGCACATACCTGTATTCCCAGCTACTCAGGAAGCTTAGGCTGGAGGACACAAATTGGAGGCCAGAGGCAGCCTGCACAACTTAGCAAGACCTTGTATCAGAAAGGGGCTGGGGGTGGATCCCAGTGGTAGAGTACTTGGCGTAGCATGCACAAGACCCTGAGTTCACCCCTCACTACTGGAAGAAAGAAGAGTACTTGATAAATAAATGAGGCAATGAGTGAATGATCCAGTTAGGCAATCAGTTTTAACTAAATATGCAGTTTCTGTAAGATCCCAAAGGATAGGAATAAGATGAGTTTTTGTCAGGCGTTGGGTACATAGCAAGAATAAGTTTTAGGAACCCACCCAACTGATAGCCTCCAGCAGAAGACAATAATTTTATCTTTCACACCTACTGCATGAAAGATTGAATCCCACAAATATTTATTGAGCATCATGTCCTGTATGCCAGGTACTTTGCTAGCTGCTGGAGATAATAAGATAACAAGATAACTGCCATCATGGAGCTTACAGTTTAGTAGGAGAAACAGAAGACAAGCAAGTAAATAAGTGCTGAAAAGTGCTCTGAAAGAAAAAAAGATAGATTATTTGATTGGGAGAACAAGAAAGGACTCATTTTAAAATAGAAGTCAAGGAGAGCCTCTCTGAGGAAATCAGACATGCTGAGTAGGAACTGTTTGCTGGGAAGGCTAAAGGGGCAGGGAGAAAAATCCAGGCAGAGAACAATATTGTGAAGATCCTTGAATGATAAAGAGCTTGTCCTGTTTTGAATAACTCAAAGCTAGTGTGAACAAGGGATGTGGGGTGACATGTTGTAAAATTAGATAGGTAGGTAGAAACTAAAAATTTTTTTTCCCTTTTCTTTTTTGAAATAAGGTCTTTCTACGTAGGCTAGTCCAACCTTAAACTTATGCTCTTCTTGCTTCTGCCCCTAGAATGCTGCAATTACACAGGTGCACCACCATGTCTGGCTCTTGCACAAGCTTTTAGATGCTGTTACCTCTTGGGTTAACCTTCTAGCCTTGGGACAATATCACTCCTACTGTGCCACTCACCATTCCATAGTCATGGTCTTCTCATATGAGCCATATCTTTAGGTTGACGTAGTGGAGCATGTGTCTTAGAAGCTTTTCCCTGTTGATGATTTTCAACTGCATTATCAAAACAAGAGTGAAGACTATCAAAAAATAGTTGGCTATGCCATTGGTGGGGTTGGAGTTTAGCTTACTTGGTAGAGTGCCATGCTGCACTCTCTGAGGTCCTCTGTTCAATTCCCAGCACCACAAAAACTGGGAAGGACCTGGCAATGCACTCCCAGAGCAATCCGGAAACAATCAGCCAATGAAAACCCTATGAGGGTGGCTATGGGTTGCAGCCAACCCGACCAGCACCTAATAACAACAATGCCTTTGGTATTTAGAGCTCAAACAGTCTTTTCAATATATAAACAGTAGAAGCTGCCACGTGAGGTTTTTTAATTAGTATTTTAATTATATATATTGATGGGATACAGAGTGATGATTCAGTTTATATATCCATTATGCAACTGTTAAATCAGGATTGCTTACACTTGCATCTCCTTAAACATTTAACAGAACAAAATAAACAAAAAATGGGAAAAATTTTGATTAACATGTGATGGCAGCAATATGCAACCCTGCATTATACCATGATTTTTCTTTTCTTTTTTATATTTTCATAGAGTTGCATCCTATATTTTGTTTTTTCTCTCCCTCTTTATCCTTCTATGTTATTCCGCCCCCACTCCCCACTTCCCTATTGTCCACTCATCAGACTAGCCCATCCCCCCTCATATTGTGTCCACTTATATATTCCAATCTTAGATAAGAAAGTAATATAATATACATTTATGTGTATATATGTGTGTGTGTATGTGTGTGTGTATATATATATGTATATATATATGTAGATATAATTTTTTTTCCTTTAAGGGAGATTTAGTTCCTGCATATGAGTGAGAACATGCAATATTTCTCCTTTTTAAGTCTGGCTTACTTTGCTTAAAATAATGCTCTCCAGTTCCATCCATTTTGCTGCAAATGACATAATCTCATTCTTCTTTACTGCTGAATAATAGTGTTCCATTAAGTTTGGAAGTTCAGTGTCCCCACTTGAATTTTATTTGATCTCTAAATTTATGCTTTTTGTTACGTATTTCATTGTTGCTGGTTTTTTCCAAAGCTGAAATTGAATATTGTTTAAGAACAGCACGCGCGCGCGCGCGCGCACACACACACACACACACACACTCTCTCTCTCTCTCTCTCTCTCTCTCTCACATGTGTGCATATATGTGCAGGATAATCTTTACATTTTTTAAAAATTCCTGGCTTTTTATGCATAGTTGTGTAGGGGATAGGACATACAGTGGTTATGTACATTTACATTTTAAATGAGTTTAACTTGGGTTCACTGATAGTCACAAGAGCATAAAAATATTATTTAATTATTAACTTTCCTCACTAGAACTTAAATTCCATCAGGTCAGAGACTGTTGCTCACTATTCTGTTATTCCTCAGTGGCTTGAACAGTTTCTAGGCACATAGACCTTGTTTTACTGAATGAATGAATGACATATGATAGAAATGTTTTGGTTCAGTTGGAGAAAGAAACATTATTGAGCCCTGTAAACTTTGTAGATGTGTTTGTTTTGTTCGTTTGCTTATTTGTTTGTTTTGAGACAGGGTCTTGCTATGTAGCTCAGGCTGGCCTAAAACTTACTTATGTACACTAGGCTGGCCCCAAACTTGTGTCGATCCTCCTTCCTCAGCCTTCCAAGGACTGGGATCCTCTAAGCCATTATTGCTAAGAGAAATTTGTGATCTTCTTTAAAATGAAGACAATTGCTGGACATAGTGGTTCGTGCCTGTAATCCCAGAGACTTGTGAAGGGGACACAAGAGGATCCCAAGTACAAGGCCAGAGGCAGTCTGTATAACTTAGAGAGACCCTGTCTCAAATTTTTAAAGAAAAAGAAAGGTGGAAGGGGTACAGCTTACTGGTAGAGCACTTGCCTAGTGTGTGGGAGACCCTGGGTTCAATCCCCCAGTATTGAGGGGGAAAAAATACCAAGACAATTATCAGCTATAGCTAATGAAGTCATTAAGCTTCTTAGCAGGGATAATAGAGAACATAGGCAATTGTTTGCAAGGTCTACTTTTTACCACCGGCCCTATTTAATAAGTAGTCTGAAAATTGTTAAATTCCTAAAACCACTTTGTCAGAGTACATTCCCCCGCATGTGTATACTGATCAGCTGGAATTGAGTTGAATCTCCAACCATTAATAAATTATTGAAAAGATTGAATAGAATTAAAAATTAATAAGAGAAAAAGAGTAGTATATGCCAGACTAAGGGCTGAAGGAAAATTGATCTAGAAGTGGACTTTGCTTGTTGTTGTTGTTGTTGTTGTTGGGTGCCATCATTGAGTGGGGTGTGACTCATAGCAACCCTTATAGGGTTTTCATTGGCTGAGTGTTTTGGGACCTTGCTGGGGGAGATAAATGAGTTCTTTCTTTTCTCTCCCCCTGTAAGTCACCTTTGACCAATCTGTTTTATTGCAGGCTTGCCTAGGATAAATCTTTTCCCGCAAGAATGATTAGAACTACTTAAAAGAGTCATCTATCCTACGTACTGTCATTGTTTGGTACTTTCTCTTAGGAAAAGGAATGGGTTAAAGCACAGTAGAAGAGAAGGTGAATATTGAGGGGAAGAACATACCATCTGTAAGATTACAAAATCTATTTCACTTAGTTGTTGTAAATATAACTGAAGTAAACCCTTGTGAGTCCTTTAATATCCTTGGGGCAAAGAGTACTGTAGAAAAAAAAGTCACCTTGGATTATCAGAAAATCTGATCCTTAACTCAGCCACAGACTCTGAAGAAAGAGCATTGAATGAAAAAATCAAGAGATCCAAGTTGTCATCTTGATTATCTACCACTAGCTATGAGTCTCTAAACAAGTTATTTTAACTTCTTTGTCCCAAGTTTTTCATCTGAAGGTTGAGGTTACCGCAGTAACAGTAACTGGCTGGCCTTACCCTTTTGCAGACTGTCTTCTAAGCAGAGTACCTTTGAGGAAAAGGATAAAACCCTCTTTCTCTCTTAATTTGACCAGTGCACTTTCAGCTGCCCCTCATTCTTAAGAGAGTTTTTCTTATTGACTTTCCTCCTGGAGAACTTTGTTGCTAATGGAGTGGGTAATCTTACCTATTGGTGAATGCTTTGGGTGTGTTT
Organism: Pedetes capensis; assembly: GCA_007922755.1. Classification (NCBI taxonomy): domain Eukaryota; kingdom Metazoa; phylum Chordata; class Mammalia; order Rodentia; family Pedetidae; genus Pedetes; species Pedetes capensis. The sequence goes on along the minus strand of VMDO01000353.1, from coordinate 284,854 downwards.
AACTGCAGTAGGAACCATTCCTAAGTGTGTTTATGATAAGTGAGGGAAAAGAGGTCAAAATTAGTGCCTCATAATATTAATTACATTGTATACCTGAGAGAAGTGTATGTGGTATTTTCTAGTCACTGAGGTTTTACTTAAAACCCTTGTAGAAACTGTGATAGAAAAATGTAAAAATTAATCCAAATTCCTTGTCTCAAGACAGTCCAAGTAGTTTATAAAGTACAAGTTTACCTGCCCAGAATAAATTTACCATTTTCTGAGTTTCTGCATATTCATTGATAAAATCACTAAGTGCTGTATCATGTTTTTTCATCCACATTAATAATCCATTATTTAAATAGTGCCCTAGAAGCAATTCCAGGCACTTTAGAATTTGGAGAACTAGCTCTGTTTCTCAAAGTAATTATTACATCAGGAGAGGCATAATTTGGGGCCACTGACAATAAATATTATCACAATGTAGACCTTACCAGACCCTGCTGATTGTCAGTAGATCATGTTGCAGATGAGTCATTTTTCATCTTCTACAGAGGATGAAGTGGAATAATGTGCTTTAGTTCTGAGTTCATTGGTATTGTTAGTATGAGGTGTGAATTGTATATGTATCCTTCTAGGACTTTAGTAGGAAGAGTTGAAGACTCAAGTTGAAACAGAAAGACGTTTGAAGTATTTTGTTTCTAATCAAGTCTAAATTGAGGTATGGCATGCAAAAAGCAAAATGAGTATTTGTTTCCTTTGCCAATGTTCTTTTTTTCCTTGTAGATATGTCCACTTAAGATAATTTATTTTCAATGTCTTCAAAACTTTTTCAAGTATCTTTAATACTTCTTAATACTCTCAATCCTATAGCTTCAAGCACAAATGCCAGCCTGATATCCACTTCGTCCACAATTGCCAATATTCCAGCAGCAGCAGTTGCCAGCATCTCAAACCAGGTATGGTGCTACTTTGTCCATCCTGTTTAATATAGTTCATCTGGCTTTCTCTTCCTTTCTTCTTTCCATGGTCAATTTATCCATCTAAGAAACAACCAGGTCTCCTGGATGCCCTCACAATTAGAACGCTGAATGGCTTCTCAGGCTGCCATCTAGTCCCTCTTGATCCCTGCTAAGGCTGTCTGCAGTATGATTATGTCTGTTGTTTTATCTACTATGTTTATCTCTCTTACCCTGCCCCCACTAGAACATATATTCAATGAAAGGTAGGGATTTATCTTTCTATTTTGTTCACTTATGTATTCCCAGAGCCTAGAAAAACACCTGGCACTCACATAAAAGGCATTCCATAAACATTTGTGGGAAAATACTACCTTCACATTAAACTACTCATTCCTTTGTGAATTCTTTGTATGGTCTGGTCTTAATCACTATTATATTAATTGTATGCTTTGAAGATCACTGGAAATCTCTTCAATGTTTCAGAGGTTTTTATTGTTTTGTTTTTATGTATTACCTTTCTCTATAGCAATTAATAATACCACCACTGTTTCCATAGATGATTTTTTCTGGTCATAATAAACATTATTATTCTAGTTCACATTCTGTATTTCACTATTTATGCATTTATTCTTTCTTTTAGTCCACAAATATTTATTGATTTCCTACCTATAGATACCTACCACTCTTGTAGGGACTCTTTCCTTTTCATATCTCTCTTTTTTTTGTGTGATACTGGGGTTGAACCCAGGGCCTTGCGCTTGTATGCTCTGTAAGTGCTGGACCACTGAGCTGCACTCCCAGACCATTTTTATACTTTTTGAGACAGGGTCTCGCTAAGTTACACAGACTGCCTCTGGTCTCGAACTTGCGATCCTCCTGCCTCCGCCTTCCAAGCCACTGGGATTACAGACATGCACCACTGCATCCGGCTTTCATATTTCTTTTTTTGATCCTGTCTTCTAACATGGACAGTCCTTATTTAGTTTTTCCACATTAATAACTGTCCTCAGAAATGTCTAATCACACTTACAACGTCCATTTGTTGTCTCTAAGACAAAGATTCTAATCTTGACCTCATAATGTTTACAGACTTCCAGCTGACTGATGCATGTTGTTGTTAGGTGCCATCGAGTCGGTGTCCAACTCATAGCAACCCTATATACAACAGGCAAAACAGTATTGTCAGTGCTTCTCTGCTATTTATAAGGTTTTCAATGGTTGATTGTTTTTTGGGAGTGGCTTGCCAGGTCCTTCTCCCAAGCCCACAGTATCTGGTGTTCCCAGGCGGCCTCCCATCCAAGTACTAACCAGGCCCTATCCTGCTTAGCTTCCAAGATCTGATGGAATCAGTCACCATAGTGGTACAACTGCTCTTTTTTAATGTCCTACTATTTCCCCAAGTTCAGCATATCTAAAACCAAACCTTTGTTCCAAACTTTTTACTATTTCCTTGTCCTCCCAAAAGTAAAACCACTTTGCCCTATGACTGCTGAATTCATTCAGTGACACCATGTTTTTCCTAATAAACCTAGGCTTAAAACCAGACCAGTTGTCTTTCATTTTTTTCTCATATTCTTCCCTAATGTAGCCATTTCCCAAATCCTTCTCTTTCTTTTGCTTTTGCTAGCACTTCACAGATTTGGGGCCTTTTTCTTTTTTAATCATGAATTACCATGACTAATTGTAAATCTCATCTCTAGTTTTTTCCTCTATGCTGCCCTATTCTCTAAAGCACTATCCAATTAATTTTTTGTAAATACCACATTTCGTCAGGTCATTCACCTGCTCAGAATCTTTTTCATCTTTTTGTTTGTTGGTTTAAATTTGAAAGTCTCCATTTCAAGCTATACACTGTTGCATAAAGAATCTAAGTCTTATTACTTAGTCATTCAAGCCTATAGCAGTCCTTTGGGTTTTTTGTTTGTTTGTGGTGTTTGAAGGTTAAACCTAGGATCTCAATCATGCTAGGCAAGTGCTACACCACTGAGCCACATTCCCAGGCTTTTTTTAATTTTTGTTTTTTCTTTAGACATAGGGTCCTGCTGAGTTGCACAGGCTGGCCTCTGGGCTCGAGCCTGCAGTGCTCTTGACTCAACCTCACAAGAAGCTGGGATTGTAGATGTGTGCTACTAGGCTCAGCAAGATCCTTTATTTTAATTGTACTCAATATCCATGACCCTTTAATGAAATCTCTGCAGGGTCTATTTATGTTCCCACCTCCTTCACCTATTAATCTCAGAAAGCTCTCTCACCACCACAGTCTATAATAATAGTTATCTTCCTTTGTATTTTTTCATGTGGCATAATTTATTGCCAGTTTGTTGGATTTTCTTGTTTCTTTTTGCCGTGCCAAGGAATTGAACCCCAGACCTACACATGCTTTTTGCAAGCGTTTAACCACTGAGCCATAATCCCAGCCCATTTTTCACTTTGTATTTTGAGACAGGGTCTCACAAAGTTACACAGGCTACCTCTGGCCTTGAACTTGCAATCCTCCTGCCTCTACCTCTCAAATCACTGAGATTAAAGATGTGTGCCGTCATGCCTGGCGTTGGTGGAAATTTTTGTCTGTTTTTTATTTCAAATTATTAAGTATTCTTGGAAACAACCATAATGGTTATCAATAATCCTAACACTTTAAACTGGTGTCGTGTTCCTTCTTATATTTATCAAAACTCCTATTGAGCAATTAGTTCTGGGTTGCAAAAGAGGATTTATTTTTGCACCTGATTATAAGTCTTTGTCCACAAATTAAATAAAAATATGCACAAGTGCTATTGTCTGTCTTTTCTGCTAGATTTTAACTGTTTTAAGTTCTGCTAGTGTGACTTACTCTTTTTTTCTTTTTTGTGACTTATTCTTTCAACATTCCCTTCTCCTGTCCATGCATAAATACACAGACACATACACACACAAACACACACTCATACCCTCTATGAATTATATTTGATGTATAATAATACTAAGTGACTATTTATAAAGAATTGATCTAGTCAGCTAATGTCTTCTTACTTGTCACTAATATCAGTATCAGTGAAATTTTCTTAAGGTGTATATTTGAGCCAGGCGTGGTGGCACATTCCTGTAATTCCTGCGACTTGGAAAGCAGAGGCAGGAGGATTGTGAGTTCAAGACCAGAGGCAACCTATGTAACTTAGTGAGATCATATCTCAAAACAAAATAATAAAAAGGGAGCTGGAGATGCAGCCCAGTGGTACAGCACTCGCAAAGTATGTGTGAGGCCCTGGGTCGAATGCCCAAGTACTGCCAAAAATAAGAGGAAGAGGGAGGGAAAATGAATGAGTATCAGTTTGAAACTAGGAAACTTTCGTATAGGATATAAGCTTTAGTTGTTGTTATTGTTCTGTTTTGTTTTATTTTTTGAGACAGGATCTCACTGTATAGCCCAGGCTGACCTCAAACTCATTTTCTTCCTGCCGCCTTCTCCTGAGTGCTGGGATTATAGGCATGTGCTACAATGGCCCAGTAGGGCATGTGCTTTTTTTTTTTTTTTTTTTTTTTTTTTTTTTTTTTTTTTTTTTTTTTTTTTTTTTTCCAGTACTTGGGGTTGAACCCAGGGCCTCGCACTTGCGTGCTTTGCAAGTGCTGGGCCACTGAGCTGCGCCCCCAGCCCCCTTTTTTTTTTCCCACTTTTTGAGACAGGGTCTCGCTAAATTATGCAGACTGCCTGTGGTCTCGAACTTGCGATCCTCCTGCCTCCACCTCCCGAGCCGCTGGGATTACAGGCATGTGCCACCACGCCCGGCATGGCATGTGGTTTTTTTTTTAAGTTCATTTGTCCTTAGATGCACTCTGATATAGTGCAGTAGTTTATAAATGTATGGGAGGTTTTGTTTGCTTGTTTATTTGTTTGGCAGTGCTGGGGATTGAACTCAGGGCTGCATGCATGCTAGACATGTGCTCTACCACTGAGCTACATCTTCAGCCCCATAAATGTCTTAAAAAATAGATTTCTTTCAAAAATTCTTTGTAGAAATTTATACAGTAGTTCATTATATAAAACTGATGGGTAGGGGGTGCTGTTAAGGGTAGAAAAAAAGACAATATGTATATGTGCGTGAGTGTCAAAGAATCTTTCTGTCTCAGCCTTCCCCTCATACCAAAGACAGCTCCTCAGGCATCTCTTCTGGACTCAAGTTTCTAAGAATGCATATTGAAAATCTTTAGTTTTGTTGGGAGACTGCTAAATAGGTAAATGAGAAGTCAAATTAATATGTTAGGAAAACAATTAAGAATAATAAGAAGAAAGCCTTTTGTGTTGAAATCAAGGCATGCTCTGAGAGTCTTGTTTTCCTCCCTTATTCCCTTTTGCCTACAGGAGTATCCCACCTATACTATTCTTGGTCAAAATCAGTACCAGGCCTGCTACCCCAGCTCCAGCTTTGGAGTCACAGGCCAGACTAACAGCGATGCTGAGAGCACGGCATTAGCAGCTACCACATACCAGACAGAGAAGCCTAGTGCCATGGTACCTGCACCAGCAGCACAGAGACTTCCCTCTGGTATGTACGCAGCTCAGCAAATTGGCTTGAGGCACCTATCCAACAAGTGTTTTTTGGTGATGGTTAAGATGATTTTGTTCTGGTGGAAGTCATTTATACTGTGCTTTTGGCTTTTCCCACTCAGGTAAGAAATATTTAAACTTTGGAAGCAGGCTATGAAGAGTCACTGGTGGCAGAATGTTTACCTGATGCCGAAAGCAGAAAAGTACTAACAATGAAAAGAATGTATTTCTGACCCCTTCTCTGCCCTTCCTGCAGCTTTAACACACTTAACTATGAGGAACTTCAGAATTTGAGAATATTTTCTGAAAGTTGAAGAATTCTAGTTTTAGTCTAGGCATGTTTTGGACTCATGGTAGGGCCTCAGAGCAGGAGTTCTTTGAGTGTCTTGAATCCCTTTAAGATTCTAAGGAAAGCTATGGTCCCCCTCTAAAAAGTACATAGAATTAACCTATAATTTTGGGAGGTTCACAGGTCTGAGATGCGTCAGTGAATTTTGATGTCTGGGTTGAAAACCTTTGACATAAAGGCTTTACATACAAATTTAAGAGACATACACACACTTTTTAAATTATTTAGTGAAAATTTGGTGGTAGAGTTGAGCATGGTGGCTCCCATCTATACTCTGGGTACTCATGAGTTCAAGGCCAGCCTGGCCAACATAGCAAGACCCTGTCACCAAAAAAAAAAAAAAAAAAAAAAACCCACACACAAAAAAGAAAATTTGGTGATTGACTGTCACTTCATGTAACTTAAGGAAAACACTGTTTATTTGCATTAATGATACATGTTTTAAAAGATCACTATATGTCAGCTAAATAGTTTTCTGTGCATGTTGCCCTTACCAGTCTAGTAAGTAAATGGACATGCAGATGGTTACTGCTTCAGACTTACACAAGGTTAAAATAACTAACAAGTATTGATAGCGTAGGATTTTTTTTGTTTTGTTTCATTCTGTTTGTTTTTGTGGTACTTGGGAGCTAAACCCAAGGACTTGCACCTACTTTGCAAGTGCTTTATTCCTAGGCTGTACCCCAAACCTGTTTTTTATTTATTTTTTTCTTTTGAGACTGGGTCTTGCTAAGTTACATAGGCTGCCTCTGGCTTCAAATTTGTAATCTGTCTGCCTCAGCCTCCCAAGTCACTGGGATTACAGATGTGCGCCCCTGGATGCTTTAGTTTTTAACATATTCCTCTAAATATCTTTTTTCTTCATAACAATTTTAACCTTTTTTTTTCTTTTTTCCCTTTATTGATAAGTGTTGGTAGGACACAGTAATACAATATTTGCTTTTCCCATTATGCAACTATTACATCACTTGTGGTTACACCTTCATCAACTTAGAAAATTTATAGAACCTTTTAATTAATATTTGGTAAAACTGGTATCCATTTATGAGTTATATTCCCCATGTATTCATGAAGTTGCATCATTTACATTAAGATTATCCTCTCCCCCTTTATTTCTTTATATCAGTTTTAACTTTTGATTAATGAAGAATTTGAAACAAAGACAAAAGCTAAAAGCCGGGCATGGTGGCGCATGCCTGCAATCCCAGCAGCTCGGGAGGCGGAGGCGGGAGGATCACAAGTTCGAGGCCAGAGGCAGTTTGCATAACTTAGCTAGACCCTGTCTCAAAAAGTTAAAAAAAATGGGCTGGGGCTGCAGCTCAGTGGTCCAGCACTTGTAAAGCATGCAGGCATAAGGCCCTGGGTTCAACCCCCAGTACTGCCAAAAAAAAGAGAAGCTATCAGAATAGTATAATGAACCCTTAGGTATCCATCATCCACCTTCAACAATTAACAACTCAAACAATCTTATTCTAGTTATACTTTATCCTGTTTGCTTCCCACATTTCAGGCACTGTTCTCTAAAAGGTAAGTACTCTATAACATAACCATTCTGCCATTATCCCATCTAAAAAACTTCAACAATAATTCTTTAATATCATGAAGTGCCAAAGGTATTCATATAAGCAGTTTTCTTATTAGTTAGTTTTGTTTTTTATTTTATAGTTTGCTTAAGTTAGGATCCAAGCCATTTTGCTGTCTATATGTATTTCAAAACCATATGTTGTACATAAGAATATACAATTTTTGTCAGTTAAAAATAAATGAATGAGCTGGGCATGGTGGTGCATGCCTGTAATCCCAGCACTTGGGAGGCTAAATCCCAGCAACTTGGGAGGATCACAAGTTCAAGACTAGCAAGACCCTGTCTCAAAAATATTGGGATGAGGGGGAATAAGATCTAAATTAGTTCCATATATTGTGATTAGTGAGTATGCATTGTGTTTTATGTCTCTTTTAACTTATAAATCCTTTCATCCCATACTGCTTCTCAGTCTGAATGTTTCTGATTATATCCTTATAGGGTGTTTTAATGCATCCCACTGCTGTGTGTACTTTATTGTAAATTACCGAATGGATCTAGAGCAGTGGTTCTCAACTGGAGGTCATTTTTGCCCCTAGTGGACATTTGGCAATGTGTCAAAACATTTTTGGTTGTCACACTGGGTGGGGGTTGCTACTGACATCCAGTGAGTAGAGGCCAAATATACTGCTTAATTAAACATCCTATAATGCACAAGACCCCCACAACAAAAAATTACCTGGCCCAAAATGTCAATTGTGCCAAGTTGGGAAACCCTCATCTAGAAACTTGAGCAGATTCAAGCTAATTTTTTTTTTCTTTTTTCTTTTTTGCAAAACATCTTTGTAAGCCAGGACTGGTGGCAAATGCATGTAGTTTCAGCTCCTTGAAAGGCTGAGGCAGGAGAATCACTTGAGCCCACTAGTTCCAGACCAGCCTGAGCAACAGAGAGATCTCATTTTTGTTTAGATTTATTTCTTTAAAAAAAAAAAATCATAGATATGCAGGAGATAAACATATAAAAGTACAATTATAACTCTTTTTGCAATATGATGTTAGTCACTGCTGATGCTCAGTGCCTAAATTTGCATTCTCAAATTGCTTTCATAAAGTTCAGTTTTCCAAACTTTATCCCTACATTATGACTTATAAGGCCAAGGAATCTGCTAACCCTCTACCTACTCTGATTCTCATAAATCAGTGACTACTGGAAGTATATATCTTGTTTTTCCTTTCCAGGAGATCCTTCTACAAGCCCTTCTTTGTCCCAGACTACATCAAGTAAAGATGCTGATGATCAGTCCAGGAAAAACATGACTAGCAAGAACCGGGGCAAGAGGAAAGCTGAAGCCAGTTCTTCGCAGGACAGTGAATTGGAAGTATGGGAGAAAAACTCATTTGAGTTACCTACTTGTTTTGCTTACTTCTTACCAAACATATATCTGATACTCATGGAGTTAGTGTGGTTCTATGTTGTGTATCCTTTAGTTCCTAAGTGAAAGAAACTAAATTAGCCAGGTAAAAAGAAAAAGAAAATTTCTCCATATCCATAATTTGCCATATCCGTTTCAGATGCCTTTCACCAGTGCATTGAAAAGCTTTGCTGAATTTAGGTAGCTAGGTAACTTTTTACTGGAACAAGCTATTCCCCATATTCCAGAGGAGAGCAGAAAGAATAATTCTTCTTATTCAGAAAGCAGAGATAGCTGCAAGTAAAGTCATACTGTTCTCCATTTAGAAATCTAAAAGGAAAATGAGAGGCTTGAACTCAAAAGCCTGCTGCCCCAGCCTCCCAAGTGCTGGGATTACAGGCCTGTGACACCACACCTGGCTTATCTCCAGACGCTTTCTAATTTCATTTGTGATTTCTTCTTTGATTCATTGGTTGTTTATAATATATTTAATTCCCACATATTTGTAAATTTTCCAGTTTTCCTTCTTTTACTGATTTCTAGTTTTATTCCTTTGTGATTGGATGATACTCATTATTTTTTATGTTTTCTTCTCTCAGCGGGTATTTCTGTGGGACTTGGATGAAACCATCATCATCTTCCATTCCCTCCTTACTGGATCCTATGCCCAGAAGTATGGAAAGGTAATTTGAGTCTTCTTTTATTTTAACTCTCCCTCCTCTGACAAGATGAGCAGGCAACTATATGTTATAACTCTCTTGACTGTGGGGGCAGAAAAATTTTCTCTGCTACCTCCCTCTTACCATGTCGGATTTTTGTTGTTGTTTTTAAACAGTGTTGGTGGACAAACTCAGGGCTTCATACATGCTATGGAAGCACCCTACCACTGACAATTTTAGCAGGGGAATGCGCTGTTTTGACAAGATTAGAACTGTGCATTTCTTTTTCTGTGTTTCTTTCTTTTCTCTTTTTCTTTTTTAGGGGGAAAGGGTGGAGAAAAGTTCTTACTGTGCAGCCCAAGCTGACCTTGGACGTGTGATCCTCCTGCCTGAGGTTCCTGAGTGCAGGACTGTTTATTTCTAAACCAAATTACCTTGTGGCTCATATTTTTCTATCTCTGAGAATAAATTTTATAAAAATATCTACCTCTTTTGCTGTCTTACTGCTCCCAGTTATTTTGTATTATTGTTAATGTTTCTGTTAGGAGTATTTTCTATAGGCTTTTACTATTTAGGCTGACTAGCTGACATAAGCTCAAGGTATATTCCTAAAGTGGTTATAAAATATATAAAAATCTGCCTCTATGTGAAGGATTAATGATTTATTTTAAAGTAACTTGCATTGTGTTTGTTTTTGCAGTACTGGGGAATTGAACCCAGGGCCTCACGCATGCTTTTTGCAAGTGCTTAACCACTAAGGCATACCCCCAGCCCAGTTTTTACTTTCTGTTTTTTGAGACAGGGTTTCACTAAGTTACACAGGCTGCCTTGGTCCTCGAACTTAGAGACTTCCTGCCCCTGCCTCCTGAGTCACTGGGATTAAAGACATGTGCCACCAAACTTGGCTTGTGTTGGTTTTCCTTGCAAATATTTTGATTCCAGCCTTTCTTTACTTCCTGGGATCATCAGACGTCAATTGTTATATTATGCATGTGGCAGAAGGGAATGGGAAGGGTAAGGCATATTATAATAGCAATATTTTAGCAATAGTCAGAATTTCCTTTTCTTTTATGAAAATACTAGTTTCTAGAAACTGAAGTCTTGAGGTTTATAACTTTTCATATCCTTCCTATTGTGCAATACCAGATTCTTACAAATATGAATGAAATTACGTCAACAATATTTGAAATGCTATAGTGGACATGTGTTGTTTTGGCTTGTACCCAAAGTAATTTTGAAGTATTTGAAAATCAGAACTAGTAGTATGAATACCAAGTCAAACATTTTTTTCTCTTTCTGTCTTTCAGGACCCAACAGTAGTGATTGGCTCAGGTTTAACTATGGAAGAAATGATTTTTGAAGTGGCTGACACACATCTATTTTTCAATGATTTAGAAGTAAGCATTTAAAATTGTTTCTGTGCTTCAGTGAGCTGTTTTGTTCAGTAACTATTTAGAGCCTGTGCTGCTTGTATTTAGAAGATATGGTTAGACAGAATAGGAATAGAGGCTAGGTAGGCCATCTGAGCACACAGAGGCTAGTGGCCACAGGCATATATAATCTTGGAAGAATGGTGCCACAGTTGCATCACCAGTCTTGGTTCTGGCCATCCATTTTATTGGCTCAAAAATTTCATTTTTGTTAGTTTATTTGGAAGTGATATAGTATTGAGAGAAATGCCAATCTGTCAAGCAAAACTCTGATGTGTAAAATAATATTCCAATTTATTAATATTAAATTAATAAAGGTTTATTTGTACTCCTTATTATATTTTCACTGTTCTTTAATATTATCTTAAAAGTTCCTTATTTGTCTAATCTATAAGGTGTTTTGATTTTGGTTTTTGTTTTGGGATTTTTTTTTTTTTTTTTTTTTTTTTTTTTTTTTTTTTTTTTTTTTTTTTTTTTTTTTTTTTTTTTTTTTTTTTTTTTTTTTTTTTTTTTTTTTTTTTTTTTTTTTTTTTTTTTTTTTTTTTTTTTT
>VMDO01000353.1:152837-273366 GCA_007922755.1 Pedetes capensis | reverse complement strand
GAATTACAGACATGTGCCACCATATCTGGCTCCCATTATATTTTTACATATGTTTATTATGCATGTAATAAGTTAATATACAAAATCATTTTATAGTTTGGTGTCAGGAAAACCAGGAAACACTAAGAGCTTCATGATAAAAAATTTTTTTGGCTTTGACATCTGAATTTACCTTCAAAGTAAACACAGTGTGGTGGTAGGAGCACAGGATGTGGAGTCAGAAGGCCATAATATGAACATCAGGTTGGGAAAGTCTTATTCTCTTTCTGGGCCTTAAGCAATCATCCTACACTAGAAATCTCTAATAGTTGTTCAGACTAGGAGAATGTGTTGCTGGGAAACAGGAGAGAGAGGGCAGTCTTTTCACTTCATGTCTTTTAATTCTGAACTCTGTATCACATACATTACCTAGCTTCTAAAAATTGTGAAGATTTTCAAGTAAAATAAAATAATAAAAATTACAAAAACATAGCAATCCTGTTTCTCTTTAAATACAATTTAGATCTCTTCAACAGACAGTTCTCCAACAAATTACATTAAAATGGCTGTAAACTCTAGTATTTTCATCTAAACTCCATAATGCTTTACTCTTCCTTCAACTTCACATGTTGATAAATTAAAACAGCACAGTTTTTATTTAGTAAACATTTATTGAATACCTATCATGGACCAATAATTATTGCCAAATTATATCTATAATGATTTTCTAGACATAGACCTCACTCAGGACTGAAAGTTCTGTGAAGAATTTGACCTGAATGTGTTCCTGCCCCTCAGGTCAGTGGTTCTCAACTTTAGGAGACTTAAACACCTGGGGAGCTTCTTAAAAATGAAAATTCTAGGACTTCTCGAAGTTCTGATTCAAGTAGGTTTGGGATGGATACAAGAATATGCATTTTTAAAAAACTTCCCTGAGGATTCTGATACAGGTGTCATAGTGATGTCAGAGGAGTACAACTGTCAGAGTTAGGCGTGAGGTGGTGTTTTATGTTGGCAGTAGCATGGACTCAGTGGAAGGGTCTTTGGATTAGAAGCTGAAGACCTACATTCTTTCTGGTCTCTTGCCACCACTCACTAGTTATATGATCCTGAGAGAAATTATTTCCATTCCTCTTTAGAACATGAGGAAATTTGACTTAGATGACCTATTCTAATGGTCAAGTTTGAATTTCTGTTTTAGTCATTCTCAGTTCTGATACCAGATTTTACCAGCATTTTTGTTTTTGTTTTGTGTTTTGTGTGTTTGTTTTTTGCATTCTGTGGATCTCACCCAGGGCCTCACACATGCTAGGCAACACTCTACCACTGAGCCACATCTCCAGCCAGCATTTGTTTCATCTGTAAAAATTAATTGGGTACATGCTACATAAGGATGCTGGACTAAACTAGAAGGATGCAAAGGAGATGAAAGATGTGGATCCTTCCCCAACAGGCATGCGATATAGTAGATTTTACATTCTAGTGCACCTGACAGTGTAAGAGAGGTTGTGCTTATCCCTGTGAGGTGGAGAAATGAATTATTGAGATAAGAGCACAGGGATGGAATAGTTAAGAAAGGTTTCATGAAGATTATGTGATTTGTATGAGGCTTTAAAAGAAAGTTGGACAAAGTAGGGGTTAGAGCAAGACATCCTCTGCACAGAAGAGAGACTGTAAGTTATTTCATCATCCTGCTATTGTATGTTGTTGTTTTGTAATATGTCATGGTGGAAGTAGCAATTCTACTCCCTAGACTGAAATAGTATGTTTTGTCTTTTAATAGGAGTGTGACCAGGTGCATGTGGAAGATGTGGCTTCTGATGACAATGGCCAGGATTTGAGGTGATAAACACAATTATGTCTTGAACATCAGTACACCTGTTATGTGCAAGTCACTGTCTGGGTCTGGAGGAAAACAAAGATTAAGAAGCTCACACAGTCTAATATAGGAGACAGAAACATACATACACGTGATGGAAAGCCAGGTGCCATGGTGCACGCCTGCAATCCCAGTAACTCAGGGGGCTGAGGCAGGCAGGTCACAAGTTTGAGGCCAGAGGCACTTAATGAAACCCTGTCTTAAGATAAAAAATAATAAAAGGTTTGGGGGTCTAGGGGAACAGCTTAGTAGTAGAGCACTTGCCTGGCATGTATGAGGCCCTGGTTTCAACTGCCCAGTAAAGTACTGGAAAAAAAAGAGAGAGAGAGAGAGAGAGAGAGAGAGAATGTGATAGAGAACAGAGAAGAAAGTAATTCTGATGGGGTAAGTGAACAGATGGTACCAATATTGGAGAGACTGTCTCAGGGGAGTGGCATGTGAGTAGGACCTTGAAAATAGGTAGTGATGATGGGATGAGGAGGTAGCATTCTGAAGTAAAGGATATACTAGTTTCTCTTTAGACATATTTTTGGCCAGGAGAAAATATGCTTCCCGACTGGGTAGTTTTAAATGGAAATAAGCACTGGGAATTTCATCAAGGCAACTTATTACTGTGGGAACCTGATGGTGTCAGGAGTAACCCTATGGAAGACAGTCTTAACCCTTATAGTGGAAACTAAACCAAGGAAGTATCAGTGGCAGATGCTTGCTTAGTCTCTTCATTCCTCTCTTAGATACTGTCTTCTGGCCCAGTAGTCTTCACTAAGAATTATCCAAAAATTTATCTACATTGTATTTAAAGACTTACAGAAAAAGGCTGTCATATCTTTTTTTTTTTTTGGTGGTACTGTGAGGCTGAGACCAGAGTCTCATACATACTTTGCAAACTCTCTATCATTGAGCTGCACCCCATCCTTGTTTTTTTAACTTGAGACCAGGCAGGTCTCCCTCAGTGGCACAGGCTACCTTTGGCCTCAAACCTGCAATCCTCCTGCCTCCACCTCCCAAGTCACTGGTATTACAGGAGTGTACCACCACTTCTGGCCACCATCATAACTTTTCATGTTAATTCGTTTTAATGTCTTATCCCTTTTCATAAGTAAAATGTTCTTCCCTGTGACTACCCTAAAATTAAATATCCCATCCATGAATTCTGAAGTACAGAGTAGGACTAGACATCATCTCAAGAAGGACCTAATCACATAGTGCTGAGAAGATCAAGATTTCACTTGGAGCATCAGCATCTAGTTGTGTATGTTGTGCATCACACGGCCATGAGGAGCACCATTCTTGCGAGACTTTATTGGTCTTTTTAGGAAAAAGCCTGGTGTGAAGCAGTTTATAATCCATTGTTTTCTCTTATACATGCAGCTAACCAGTATTTATCAACTTTATGTCTATGACAGCTTTATTTTCTTAAATATAGACTCTTACATTTAAGCTGGGCACATTAGCACATGACGGTAATCCCAGTGACTTGGGGAGGCAGAGGTAAAAGGATCACAAGTTTGAGGCCAGAGGCAGCCTATATAACTTAGCGAGACGCTGCCTCAAGATTTAAAAAAAAAAAAAGGAAAAGGGGCTGGGGTGCAGCCTACTAGAAGAGCACTTGCAAAGTATATATGAGGCCCTGGTTTCAGCCCCCCAGTACTGAAAAGAAAAAAAGGAAGGAAAACAAAACAAAATAAAAAAACTTCACATTTAATGTATTGAACTCTTTTGACTTTGGATTGAAATAAGTTGTCTCTAATGCTCTCAGTCATTCTGAACTCTACTTACAAGAGTATTAAACTTTGCCAGTTTATGTAATTGTATTAGCTATCTGCTACATAACAAATTACCCACAGAATTATCTCCCAGTTTCTGTAGGTCAGGAGCTTAAAAGCAGCTTAGGTAGGTAGTTCTTAGAGTCTCTGAAGTTGAAATTAAGGTGTTGGCTGGAGCTACACTTATCTGAAGTCTGCAGCCATATCACTGTGATGTCTGATCCCATCAGATCTTGGAAGCTAAGCAGGGTGGGACCTGGTTAGTACTTGGATGGGAGACCCCATGGGAACACCAGATGCTGTAGGCTTGGGAGAGGGACCCAATAGCCCATTCCCCCCACCAAAAAACAATCAGCCATTGAAAACCCTATGAATAACAGAGAAGCACTGACAATAGTGTTTTACTTGTTGTAGATAGGGTCTCTATGAGTTGGACACTGACTTGATGGCACCTAACAACAACAACACTTAACTGAAGGTTGACTGGAGCTAGAAGACCTTCTTCTCGTCTCTCACCTGTGGCTGAAGGCAGGAGGCCTTCGTTCCTCCCTGCACATGCCTCTCATGGGGCACTCTAGTATCCTTAAGTGACAGCTGGCTTCTTCCACACCAAGTACTCCACAAGACAGCAAGCGAAGCCTAGTTTCTGTAATCCTGTCACTTTTGCCTACTTATATCCTAATTATAGCCCATATCCAAGGGTTGCAGAATTAGAAGAGAGGAATAACAAAGAATTTATGGACATATTTTGAAGCCACTACTTATTATCCCCCCATAATCCTAATAAACTAGCAAAAAGATCACTGAAGAAAAACATCTGCCATTATTTTACCAGTATTAGCATTTGGGGTTACTTTCTTCCATTTCTCATTTTTACATAGCTATAATCAATTTTATTTCTGTTTTTTTCATTTTATAGTATACTCTGTCATTAATGGACAAGATATTGTATCCCAAATCAACCTCTATGGGGTACTGGTGCTTGAATTATTTCTATCTTTCCTTCCTTTCCAGTCCAGTGTGTATGTGTGTATGTGGGCAAGCTCACACTGGTGATTAAACATATTGCCAGGGCCTCACACATGCTAAGCACAAGCTCTACCACTAAGCTTTACCCCCAGCCCTCATAGTTCTTTCTTTGGTGGAAGCAAAAAGGGTGAGATAGAAGACTAAAGATAGACTCTCACATACAAAGATAGGGAGAGGATTCTTAAAGCCATTAGCTTTGTTTATCAGATACCAGGAACAGGACAGAGAATCCCAGGTAGCACTCAGCCGAAGACCCCCCATGATGTTTAAGTTTTAATCTTCACCATTTTCATTATTTCTTCTCTTTTGTAGCAACTATAGTTTCTCAACAGATGGTTTCAGTGGCTCAGGAGGCAGTGGTAGTCATGGTTCTTCTGTGGGCGTCCAGGGAGGTGTGGACTGGATGAGGAAACTGGCTTTCCGCTACCGAAAAGTGAGAGAAATATATGATAAGCATAAAAGCAACGTGGGTGGTAAGTGTGGCATACAACCAGTCTAATCCTCTGTTTCTTCCTGATTTACTGCTTACCTTTCCAGGGATTCCTTAGATCCTCCTGGCAACTGCTTATAAATTTACGCCACAGTAACATGTTAACTGTTTTAAATTAAAACAACAACAACAACAAAAAAAAAACAGAAGTCTCCTTGAAACCCTAGAGAGGAGGAGCTCTGCACTTTTGATGGACATTAGAATAGTTAGAATAATAGTAGAAACTCTACATTCCTAATTTCTCCCAGCATAACTTTGGAAAGTTCTCTCGCTCTCTTTATTTTTTTGTCTGAACAATAGCTATATATATAATTTTGTGGCTTTTGAAGTTACATTGCTCAAAGGATATAATTTACAACCCAGTTTAAAAATTTAGCAAAGTAGCTGGGCACGGTGGTACACGCCTATAATCCTAGTGGCTCTGGAGGCGGAGGCAGGAGGATTGTAAATTCGAGATGAGAGGCAGTCTATAATTTAGCGAGACTATATCTCAAAAAGTAAAAAAATAGGCTGCAGGTGGCAGCTCAGTGGTCCAGTACTTGCAGAGTATGCAAGCACAAGACCCTGGGTTCAATCCCCAGTAACACACACACACACACACACACACAAAGTAGCAAAGTACTAGGAAAAAAACAGTATGAGCTGGTTTGCCTATTCCTATCTTTAAAAATTTCATCTTTTGCAATGAAATTGTAAGATGGCCTTATAAGGTACATTGTTTAGGTTAAGAGAAAAAGAGATGGAGAATCAAGTGCCAGTAAGATAGAAACATGCGTCAAAATAAGTCAAGGGAAGAAATTCCATTGTCCAGAGAACTTAAAAGATTAAGAATGTTTCAGTATACATTTTATCTAAGGAACTTCACTTTAGTTCTCGTTCTCTTTATGTAAATGTATTTTTAAAGGAAATGTATTCTGATGGTCAGGTTCCATCACTGTGATAAAATACCTGAGAGAATCAATTTAAAAGGAGGAAAGATTTATCTTATTTATTTTGGCTCATGTTTTCAGGGGTTTCAGTCCATAGTCACTTGACCCTATCATTTTGGGCCTGTGGTGAGGCAGAAAATCATGGCAGGGAGCACTTGGTAGAGCAAAGTGCCTCACCTCATGGCAGTGGGGAGTCAAGAGAGGAAGGGACCTGGGTCCCAATATTCCCCTTCAAGCCCATGCCTCTTATAATCTTTCATCAACTAGGCCCCACCTCCTAAAGTTTCTTCTACTTCTTAGTAGTGCCATCAACCAGGAACCAAGCCTTCATCACATTAGCTTTTGGGGGACATTTAAGATCCAAATCATAATGTATCCCATAGATTATGGGTGTGTTTGTTTTTGAGACAGGGTCTAGCTGTGGAGCCCAGCCTAGACTGAAACTCATAATCTTCGTGCTTCAGCCTTCTTAGTGTTGGAATTACAGGCATGCCTCATGCCCAACTGAATTTATTATGTTTGATGATACATACTTTTAATTTTACTTATTTATGTATTTATTTATTTACTTTTCTTTTGTTTTTTGAGACAGGCTGGCCTGGGATTTGATATGTAGCCCAGGCTGGCCTTGAATTCACTGCAGTCCTTCTGACTCAGCCACCCAAGTGTTGGGATTACATGTGTGTGCCACCACATGCCCTTTTTTTTCATTCTTGAGTCACAACCACTATCAATGATAGTGAATAGGGTGTCACATTTTGAGGGGTTGATTTCCATAACCATCAGGACAAGTCAAATAGAACTAGTTACTACATTTGTGGTAGATGGAAAACTAGGTCGAGGATTATCACCTGGCTGTATCCGTATAATTCAAAAGATCTTGGAAAGTTTTTCTGCCTAGAAATATTTCAAAGGTCAGGTGCCACCATACCTAAAATTCTGTTACTAATCACAGATGGGGTTCAAGTTAGAAGAGCTCTAAGTATGTCACTTGGTGGTGGAGAAATTAACATCCATCGTGGGTAGCAAGGGCAGCTTGCCCAGTTCACACAGCAAGTTAGTGGCAAGACCATATCCCCTATAGTTTGGTCCAGTGCGCTTTATGTTTGTACCTTCCTTTTTTAGTGAGATTGCCCTTAGGAGAAAATACTTAAAACTATGGACCATCACCTTCAAAGGTACACATGCACAGTGTGGCTGGAGGTTTCAGGGATGGCACAGACTGCATAGGGGGTATTCTATGCCAAGTGAGGAGCCATTGTATTATATCAAGCTACCTATAGTATGGTACAGAAAGCAAAGAAAGGGCTTTGAAGTTCAGTTGGTTCATTCTTCTTATAGCCTTCTAATACCAGATAAAAATCATGGGCTTCTAGATTTCAGTAATCTGATTTTCTTTTTTCAGATTCCCCTTTTTAGTGCTTATTTGACTACTGTCCAGTCTTTTTACTTTTCTTCTCTTACAGTCATTATCCTTTCTTTTGTTAGTTTTCACATACAACATATGTCTATGGTTTTTTCCCCTGCCTAATACCTAGACATAGTTTCCTGAAGAAAGTGATAAAACCCACTGTAAGAGTCCCATGAGTCTACTTTGGAGAAAAGATAAAAACTAATGTCACCTGTATGTTTTATACAGTATGAATTAACAAAAGTGCAAAATCATATATTTGTTAAGTATATGGTACTGGCTTTGTTGTTGTTTTATCCAAAATGTTAAATAAGAGTCATCTATTTCCATACTTGCACTGTGGAGCCATCAATCAGAAAATAAATTATACTCCCAGTTCTCCCCCTTCTGCAAATTCCTGCTATTTTATGGACTATTATTAGTAGAATACAGGATTTTTTTAAACCTTCACTATAGAAAATTCAGAGCCAAACTTACCGTTTTAGTATTATAACTCAAATGTCTGACAACATGCTCCCATAATGAGTTTTGTTCTGTTTTGTGTTTAATTATCTGGTCTTAGGCAGTATTTTAGTCTTTTATCAACTGGAGTTTTTTCAGAAATAAGTACAGTGCAGAGAATTGGCCATTTAACCTAAATTGAATTGGCTGCCATATTCTGAAGCAAGGAGAAAGTAACAGTTACCATGGAGTTGTATGTGGCGGTAGAAAGACTCCCCTGAAAGCCTATGCTCCCACTTACAGGCTTCCTTTGCTCCTTGAGCTTTTTGCAGTCCATCAATCTGAAAATTATACCTTATAAGAAGGAACTTATACTACAACCTAATTATAATGTTTATACCAGCTGATCTTGTTGTCATTGTGCTCCCATTACAAAATGTTTTCATGAAGAAAGTCAAAATGATGTTAACATAGCACTACTCTGAGGTTTTCCCAAGAGAAGAAATATATTAACTCAAGGGCTCACAATATTTTAAATTGAATTTATGACTTGCTTTCTCACTATCAGCAAGTACATATTGTCAATGATAAATATGTCTTCTCTTATTCCCAAAGGCCTTCTCAGTCCCCAGCGAAAGGAAGCATTACAGAGATTAAGAGCAGAAATTGAAGTTTTAACAGATTCCTGGTTAGGAACTGCATTAAAATCCTTGCTTCTAATCCAGTCCAGGTATGGAAATGATTTTTTTTTTTTACATTTTATCCTTTCAGAGATGCTCTTTCTACCCTAATCTAAACCAGGCTACCTCCTAAATTAAGGTTTGGCAATAGAGGTAGGAGACGTTTAAATGATTCAGAGAAGTGTTTATGTTAGGTGAGAGGCAAGGTCACTTGTCTTATCAGCTTGTCGTGCTGTGGGGGCTTGCGTGTTGCTGTGATGCTGTGATGCTGAAAACTATGCCACTGCTATTTCAGATACCAGCAGGGCCATCTATGATAGACAGGTTTCAGCTGAGCTTCCAGACTAAGACAGACTAGGGGGAAGGACCCAACAGCTCACACCTGAAACAATTGTTGTTGTTGTGTGCTGTCAGAATCGATATCTGACTCAGCAACCCTACATACAGCAGGGGAAACACTATTGTCAGTGCTTCTCTGCTGTTCATAGGGTTTTCAATAGTGGATTGGTTTTTGGGAGTGGGTTGCCGAGTCCTTCTCCCAAGCCTAAAGCACTTGGTGTTCCCAGGTGGTCTCCCATCCAAGTACTAACCAGGCCCAACCCTGCTTAGCTTCTGAGAGCTGATGGGCTCGGATGCCACAGGGCCACAGCTGTAGGCCCTGAAACAATTAGCCATCATAAACCCTATGAATAGCAGAGAAGCACTGTCAAACATAGTGGTGGACAATGAACCCTCCAGGCCAGAGGCATTTGAGAAACAACTGGGGAAGAGTGGCCTCCTCAAAGTAGAATCAGCCTTAATGATGGGAATGGAGTAAAGCCACTGGGACCGCCTTTTGCTGATGTGGCACAACTCAAAATGAGAAGAAACATAGTGGCTGTAACAGTGGGCTCAAACATAAAAAGACTGTGTGCATGGCACAGTGTTGGATTCTGTTTCGTTCTTTTGTACATAGGGTCACTATGAGCTGGATCGGACTTGATGGCACCTAACAACAGCAGCAATGTCATTTTATGTTAACAACATACCTTAGAGTTTTAAGAGAATATTTATATGTGAAGCCATTTTTCTTTCCCCTTATTTTTTGTTCACAAACTAGAACTCAGTAACCCATAATCTTGAGCCTAAGAGATGGAGAATCAAAGAATATAAGTAGGAGATGTATCACAAATATCCTAAATAAAGGAAGCTCTAAGAAATATACTTAGACCCACTCAGGAAGGCAAGATTCAGAAAGAAAAGGGTACATTAAAAAAGATTAAGGAATGCTGGGCGTGGTGACACATGCCTATAATTCCAGCACTTGGAAGGCTGAAGCAGGAGGATTGTGAGTTCAAGGTCAGCCTGGGCAACATGGTGATACCTTGCCTCAAAAAAACAATAAGAAAAGAGAGATTGAGATTCCAGCTTAAAGCTTAACTGGGAAATAAATGCAGCTATATCTATATCA
Source organism: Pedetes capensis (assembly GCA_007922755.1). Lineage (NCBI taxonomy): Eukaryota > Metazoa > Chordata > Mammalia > Rodentia > Pedetidae > Pedetes > Pedetes capensis. Next base: position 263,312 of record VMDO01000353.1, on the reverse strand, counting down.
GTTCCCTATCGCTCCCTCCCTCAAAGCAAGAATTCCAGGTCCACAACCTAGTGAACAGTAGAGAGGACTTAAAGTTATATCTCATTTGTGGGCTGAATTGCATTGCCATTAAATAAGATAGCAATTGGGAGCTCTCTTTTGTTTACCTGTTTTCTAAAATGTGATATCAGTGGTGACATGAGTTAGTGGTATTTGCTAACAAGTTACAGTGAGCTACAATGTTCAGAAATGAAATAAGGCATGAAATAAGTTGCTCTGTGTCCTCTGAGAGACCAAAACATAAATAAATAAACCACCCCACAGGATCTCTGCCCTTTAATATAGAAAATAAAACCTGAAATAATAAGAGTAATACCTGGTCATTGGCACTGAGCGATAATACTAGGCCCTTTGTGGTTAAGTTTTAATAGTTAGATCCTAAGGTGTTGAATGGACCCATTTGAGTTCTTGCTCCCAGGTTGCTTTAGTTTCACCTTTTTCTTTTCTTTTTCTTCTTATTCCCTTCTAGAAAGAATTGTGTGAATGTTCTGATCACTACTACCCAGCTGGTTCCAGCCTTGGCCAAGGTTCTCCTGTATGGACTAGGAGAAATATTTCCTATTGAAAACATCTATAGTGCTACCAAAATTGGTATGGTTTCTATCGTTTCTTGCCACTGTCTTTACAGTAAAACTTTCTCCTCAGACATGTATTATTTGCCACCTCCTCTATTAGACAATTTATATGTGAGATATGATCAAAAGAGTTGGTAAATATTTAAACTTAAGAATTTTATTGCAGTAAAAGATACCTTGCCATTTATCTCCCTCAACATACACCCCCTGACTTCAAATATGTTTACTCCATCATTCTTGCAACTTTCTGAAGCAACTCTGGAAATCCTCTTCTGATGAATGTCTTTAGTTGCCCTGCCGTGGCTACTGTGATATCTTGAATTGATTCAAAATGTTTACCTTTCATGGTCATTTTGACTTTGGGAAAGAGCCAGAAGTCATATGGTGCCAGATCCGTTGAGTAAGGTGGCTAAAGATGCACCTAATGTTTGTATTTGACAGAAATGGCCATACCTGAAGCTATGTGTAACATGGAGCATTGTCACGATGGAGGATGAAACTAAAGACATTCATGAAAGAGGACTTCCAAGAACTGCTTCAGATAGTACCAAGAATGGTGGGATCAGTGTGTTTGAAGCGAGGGGGAATATTTTGAGAAGCATTAATGGCAATGTGTCTTTTACTATAGTAAATTTTTAAACTTTATATATTCATCATATTTTTGGTCATACTACATACACTCTCCAGCCAACGGCGTGCTGTTTCTGATAAGGCATTTGAGGCTTAGTAGTTATATTGCTTGCTCAAGGAATCACAGCTAGTATGTTACACAGATGTACTCCTTTCTTTTATAGTATTTGAAAGAACATGATTTCTAGCTTCATAATAATGAAATGATGGGTTCTCAATAAGTACTTAATGAATGATTGACAGCAGGTTTAATAAAAGCACCTTGTGCAGCTGAGACGTAGCGGACTGTCACCACTCTATTCCTTGTGTGCTACACATGGTCTGGGAAAAGAGGAGTATGACCACCACTCCCTTACTCCACCCCCTTTAGTCTATGTGTACAGTCCTTACTTCTCTATTGTAGCAAAGGAGAGGGCCCTAAAGTTTAAAGATGAGCTGTGGTTATGTATTTTTCCATGTATTGTCATCTGTTGATCACCTTTCTCCATTAAAAAAATCTGATTTTTTTTTATATCCCAGAATCTGTGGAGTTCACAAGTAAACCCACCGTGTCCTGTGGATATTTGCTTTCTACTTTCTCTCCTTCATATATTTAGTGATCACCTTTTATGTACTAGGCATTGTACTAGAAACTTGGGATACATAGTGGGAAAAAAAAATAACTGACTGTAATGAGAGGAGACAATAAATAAACAAGTATAATATATCAGATTGTAATGCATACTATGGAAAAAGTGATTGAGGAAGCGGGGTGTGGTGACTCACACCTGTAATCCCAGTGACTCAGGAGGCAGAGGCAGGAGGGTCTTGAGTTCGAGGCCAGTGGCAGCTTATGTAACTTAGACCCTGTCTCAAGACAAAAAAATTAAAAAATGCCTAGCAGTGCAACCCAGTGTAATAGCACTTGCAAAGTACATGGGAAATGATAGGTTCAACCCTGAGTACCAGAAGAAAAAAGTGATTGAGGAGAGAAGATTGAGTCATGTTTTTGGGATGTTTTTGGTTTTTCATTCTGGGGGTTAAACACAGGGTCTTGTACATGCTAAGCAAGCGCTCTACCACTGAACTACATCCCCAGCCCCTAGGGTCTTGTTATGTATGTATGTATGTATGTATGTATGTATGTATGTATTTATGTTGGTCTTGGTTATTGAGACAAGGTCTTACTATTATAGCCCAGGCTGGCCTTGAACTTGGAATCTTCTTGCCTCAGCCTCCTGAATGCTGGAATTATAGCCATGTGCCACCACACTCAGCTTCTAGGGTCTTATTTTATTTATTTATATTTCAAATTTAATTAATTTTTATTTATTTATTTGTGGGACTTAGGGGTTGAACCCAGGCCCTCCCATATACTTTATAAGTGCTTTACCAGTGGGCTGCATTGCCAACCCATTTTTTATTATTTGTTTTGAGTCAGGGTCTCTAAGTTATGACGGCTGCTCTTAGCCTTGAACTCAGATTCTCCTGCCTCTCTCCCTCCTGAGTTGCAGGGATTACAGGCATGTGCCACTGAGCCCAGGTAGGGTCTTATTTAAGTAGGAGTTAGGGAAGGCCTCCATGAACAGATATCTTTTAAACAAAGACCTAGAGGAATTGAGGGAGTGAGCCATGAGCTACCAAGGAGAGGAAAGAAAATGTAGAAAAGCTTAGAGCCAAGGAAGTGTAAGAGAAGAGAACAGTAAGAAATAGGGTCAAAGACATTAAAGGAGAGGGTAGGCGATCCTGAAGGGCCTGACAGAATGAAATGCTATTGTAAGATTTTGAGTGGAAGAGCAACATGATCTGACATTTTAAATGGATGAGTCTTGCTGGCATATGGCATCTTGAGGAGGATAAGCAGGAGACAAGTTAGGAGGTTATTGTAGTAATGCACCTTAATAGCTGGCTGAGGTGTTACATGCCTGTAATCTAGTGACGCAGGAGGCATAGGCAGGAGGATTGCAAGTTCAAGGCCAGAGGCAGCCTGCATAACTTAGCAAGACCCTGTCTCAAACTAAAATAGTAAAAAATGGGCCCAAGGTGCACCTCGATGGTAAAGCACTTACAAAGCATCCATGAGGCCCTGGGTTCAGGCCTACAGTACCACAAAGAAAGGGGGGAGGGGACTCACCCTGATACTATGGGTGGTTTTGTACAAGTTAATAACAGTGGCGGCTGAGAAATAGCCAGTCACTGGGTCATAGTATAAACATGAGCTGACAGGAGATATTTTTAGAGGAGATAATACAGCAGTGACAAAATCCTCTGTCCTTATGGAACTTACTTTTAGGGCTAGGATAATTAGTTTATCCATATGGAAGAAAAGCAGAATTGTTTCCCTTCTTTACATTTATATGCAAAAATAACTTCCAGGCAGATGAAACACTTAACATAAAGAACAAAACTTTAGTTTTCAGAAGAAGATATAGAGGAGTATTTGTATGTTCTTACATGTTTTTTGTTTTTTTTTTTTTTCAATACTGGGAGGTTGAACCCAGGGCCTTATGCCTGCTAAGCAAGTGCTCTACCACTGAGCTGCATCCCCAGCTCCTTTTCTTATTTTTCTTTTTATTTTCAGACAGGGTCTCACTAAGTTGCTTAAGCTGCCTCTGTCCTTAAACTCAAGATTTTTGTGTCAGCCACCAGAGTCTCTGGGATTACAGGCATGTGCCATAGCATTCTTTTGTAAGAGACAAAGGTTATTTATAAAAAACAAACAAAAAGGTTACTTTGATTGCATGAAGGTTTTACTTTTTTATACAATTAAATAGGTCAAAGATTGGGAGAAGATATTTGCAGCACATTTAATTCACAGTTGTTGTTAGGTGCTGTAGAGTCAGTATCGGACTCATAGCAACCCTACATACAGCAGGCGAAACACTATGGTCAGTGCGTCTCTGCTGTTCATGGGGTTTTCAATGGCGGATTGATTTTTGGGAGTGGGTTGCCAGGTCCATCTCCCAAGCCTGCAGCACCTGGTGTTCCCAGGCGGTCTCCCATCCAAGTACTAACCAGGCTCGACCCTGCTTAGCTTCCGAGATCTGACGGGATTGGATGCCATAGGGGTATGGCTGCAGGCAATTCACAGTTAGTGTACAGAATCTACACAGAACTCCTGAAAATCAGTAAGCAACAAACAATTTTGCCTATAGAAAAATAGGCAAAAACTGTGAAAATAGCTGGTTTGCAGAAAAGGGAACACAGGACCCCATATGTGCTAGACAAGTGCTCCACCACTGGGCTGCACCCTCGGTCCTTTTTCTTTATTTATTTTGAGACAAGGTCTCTCTAAATTACATAGGCTCCTTTTGGCCTCAAATTCATGATCCTCCTGCCTCAGCCTCCCACATTGCTGGGCTTTCAGGTGTGTGCCACCATGCCCTGCCAATAGCAGAGTTGAATAGTTGCAGTGGAGACCAAATGGCCTGCCGAGTCTGAAATATTGAGTCTCTGTTTGCAGAAAAATTTGCCAACCCCTGTCCTTGAGTTATTCTCACAAACATAATGAGACTTGTGCAAGGATTTTTCAATGTAGTCTTGTTTTTCATAGAAAATAGTTGGAAATAATTAGTCTGCAAGCCTGTCCATAAGCAGAAAATAGATAAATATAAGTATTCACACAGTGGAATGCCGTATTGTTAAAAGTGAACAAACTATATGGGCATGGCTGTGCACAGCTATAATCCCAGCACTCAAGAGGTGGACACAGAAGGGTAAGAAGTTTAAGGCCAGCCTAGGTCACATAGTGCCACCCTGTCTTAAAAAACAAAACACAAAGTGAATAGAGCAGGGGTGTGCCTCAGTGGCATAGCACTTGCCTGGCATGCCCAAAGCCCTGAGTTCCATCCCCCAAGACTGAAAAAAAAAAAAAAAGAAATGAACTGAAACAATATATATCCATAAAGATTCATCTGAAAAACAGTGTTGAACACAGGTAGTGTAGTATGTAACATTTATATAAAATTTAAAATTCACATTTTTAAGGCTGCATAGGAAATGTCAAATCTATAATGTCCTTTTTTAATCTAAAGCAGCTATGAAGTGTTAAGTGTTGATGAAGCTGAATTGGTAGTAGTTACAGAAACTTCTTTTTTTTTTTTTAATTCTCGACATTTTTGAATAGTTGAACATTTCATTTATAAAGGATTGGGTGGTGAGGGGGGAACAGACCTGAAAGCTCCTTTCAGATGTTGCTACTGCTGCTGCTGCTGCCATTGCCACTGTACTGTGTGTTACATAAGAAGCCAGAGCCCTCACTGTGAGCCTCCCACACCTGAGGGGTAGATTTTCTGTAGTGCTCCTTATACCCAGTCTTAACACCCACACATTCATCAAACTAATGGAAATGATCTTACCCTTCTGACAGCAAGGGTGCTTATTTGGTGATTTCCATCAGTCTCAGTTCATCCAGAGCTAATTTGCAAAGCTGCAGTGGAAGGCTTGAGCTTTCCTTCACAGGACTGTGAAATGGGAGCAAGGAGAGATGTTTTTCACTTTCTCTGAAATGATTTTAAAATTATGCTTCTCTTAATGATCACTCTGTGATCTTAGATGTTAAAAAGAATTCTTAAAATAATTTCAGAAAATGCCAGAAGTGATTTTGATAGAGGAAACCCTTTGGAGACAAAGGTTTGGTTGGCCTTGCAATTCACCAGCTCCCATTCCTGGGAGTTTAGTAAACTGGTTGGTCATTGGCCTCATCCTCCTGAACAGGAAAGTTTGTATCCGGAGTTGTTCTGGAAGTATACATGGAAGGGCTTCACCAACTCTTCATGTTCATAGCTCCTTCTTCACTTTGAGCCGTTGATATCTTCTTAGTCTCTTCATCCTTGTGGAGGAGGCACCCCAGAGCGTATTTCATCTTTGAACAGTGCATCCCAGGACAATGAGAACGTCTATGTCCTTGTCCCTAAATATGAGATATTTCTTTTGTTGGGTCTTGGGAGAAGTCTGAAATCTGAATCGTAAGTTCTTTTTAATAGACATATGATATTAGACTGTGGTTCTGGCAGAGGTTGGCTTAGTTTGTAAGCCTGTAATGGTTGGAATGGACTTAAGGAACTCTTCAACACCTCAAACATAATAAGAATTTACTATTAGTTGAATTATTTAATGTTTGAACTAATTGAGGCACAATACATAGACAGGGGCTGGGGTTTGGCTCAGTTGGTAGAGTACTGCTCTGTGCTCTCTGAGGCCCTGGATTTGCTCCCCAGCACCTCAAAAATGGGAGAAGGACTTGGCAATCCACTCCTGAAACAATCTGCCATTGAAAATCCTATGAATAGTAGAGAAGCACTGACATAGTATCAGGGATGGCACAGTGCCAGGGAGTGTTTCGTTGTGTTGTACATAAGGTCACTTTGACCTGATTCATTGGCACCTAACAAAAAAATATATACATAGACTATGGTCCTCCACAGATTGATTTGTGAGATCAGTATGCATTTGCTCAGCAACAATTGAATGCTTCATCGGAATGGAAGGCATGACTGTTGCTATTGTGAAATGTTACCACCGAAACCACCTAAGTGCTCCTAAGCCACACTTTGTATCATAAGTGGGAGACTGAAACCCAGAGTGGACTAGTGTCCGGTCCAGGAGACCATTAAAATGCCACTTAGGCTAGGAATGTCAATGAGTTGCAGTTGCCCAGATGTGCCAAGCAGGACTTACAAATTTAAAGGTGTGGAATCACAGTCTGCTTTCTAGTGTCTTTGCATATGTATATAATCCTTTTCCAGCAGAGGGCAGTCTTGAGGAAGAGGCACCTTTATCTTATGTACACAGGAACACTATGCTAAATCACTGGATCTGGCAAGAAGAAATAAGATTAATGGAGCAGGATGAAGAAGGACGCAAAGTTAAGATTTTGCTTAACTGAGAAGCAGACAGAAGCAGGGAAATAAAACACAAGAGATGGTGAAGAAAGAACAGAGGATATAACATCCTTTCACTTACGCCAGTGATGTATCTTTCCCATGGCAGTATCCTCTGCACATTTTAGGTGTTGGTTCCAGATGAGATTTGAATTCTGATATACTGGCTTGTTTCTCACAACTTCCTGCAGTGTATTTAAATCACTCATTCCATTTCCCAAGTTCAATTTTAGTGATGCATTATCTTGGATACAGAAACAAATATAGTAAGTGAGGAAATTCCAGATGTCTCAAATGTTGCTGCCATATTCTTTAGTCATATTTCTTATCTCTACTGTGACTCCTCCCCCAAAAAAACTCATGCCCAGGACTATTTCTGGAAAATGAAGACTTGGAGGGAAATAGCTTTTTGTCTGTAACTTTGTTGTTGTTAGGTGCTGTCGAGTTGGGTCCAACTCATAGTGACCCTCATAGGGTTTTCAATGGCTGATTATTTTGAGATTGCTTCAGGAGTGGATTGCCACATCCTTTTCCCATCTTTGCAGTGCTAGGGATCGAACTGGGGTCCTCCATGCAGAACAGCACTACCCCTGAGTTAAACCCCAGCCCAATCTGTAACTTAGAAATTTCTAACAAGAAATCAGGGTTTTATGCTTCCACTTATTTTTCTCACCTTTAAAATTTTCCCCTCCAAAATCATGCATAGCAGCACAATGACTAGTGTTGGATTCATTGTCAGGGGGCCCAAGTCCAAATTCTGGATACTAGCTTGTTGTGATCTGGGGCAAGTCACTAAACGTATGAAGTCCCATTGTCATCTATAAAGAGGGGGAATGGTAGCCACCTCACTAGATTATTTTGAAAATTAAACAAAAGAATAATTAGGAAGGTATTGTGTGAGCTCTTAAGTACAGAAGATGTAAAGAAGAGGGAGGTGGTGGTTACAGCTCACACAGCCTTGGCCCATTGCCCCCTATTTTAGAAATTCCCTCATGCTAAGATCTTGGGGACTTAGGTTCAAGGCGAAAGTTAAAATAAATTGCTACTGTTGTAATGGCACAGTTTCATTCACATTTTGGGGGCAGACTCTTGGCCCTTACTCTCCGCTGAACAGACTGCATGCCCAGCCACTTAGTCTACCTAAGCACAGGCAGGTGAACCTAGTGGCAGCCCTTTTCTCTGGTACTGAAAAATAGTGCAGAAGAATGTCCTAATAGGAAATCTCTTTTTCTCATCAGGTAAGGAGAGCTGCTTTGAGAGAATTGTGTCAAGGTTTGGAAAGAAAGTCACATATGTAGTGATTGGAGATGGACGTGATGAAGAAATTGCAGCCAAACAGGTAACTGTGGTAAAGAAAATAGTCTGTGTGATTGTGCATTAAGCAATTAGAAAAATGGTAAAACTACAAAATTATCACAATGTAGTATGCATTTGTAGTATTTTCCTTCCTTCTTTTGCTCTCCCATTTTTCTTTAAGGAAAGAGGAAGAGGATCATTCTCCCCAAAATGGAGTTTTCCCTATTAGTTATAAGATCCTCCTGTATGTCCTCCTCCCTGCCACTCAAGAATCTAGAAAGCTTCCAGCCCCATCACAGTGATCTCTGTCATTAAACCTGAGCTGGGCCCCATCTTCCTTCTTCATCTGTGATTCTCAAAAGCATCAAATTTGACTTCAGAAAGGCAGATCATTGTGACTTGCCCAAGCTTCAGGTTGTTGAAAAAACAGTAGACTCAATTAGGAGTTGTTTTTGTACAAATAGTCCTTCCTGCTTTTGAACCCTGGAGTGTTTGTTCTAGTCATCCCTCTTTTTTTTTTTATTTTTCAGTACTTAGGGGTTGGACCCAGGGCCTCACACATATTTTGCAAGTACTCTACCACTGGGCTGTACCTCCAGCCCGTTCCTTTTTTTAATTTTTAATCAGGGTCTGACTAAGTTATGCAGGTTGCCTCTGTCCTCAAACTCACGATCCTCCTGCTTCTGCCCTGCGAGCTGCTAGGATTACGGACCTGCGCCACCATATCTGGCTGGGTTATCTCTTCTTAATACAGGAAACAGTAAATGAAACAGACTTTGGCTATGAAATCTAAAATCAGGCAGTGTTCAACCAGCTACGTGGGATTTGAGGGCCAGCCAACTCAACATTGTGAGGTCCTATCTCTTTAAAATTTTTTAAATAAAATCAAACATGTTCAAAGGCCATGTGTTTATTAACTGTGTGACTTTTAGACAATTTACTTATCCTCTGAGTTTCCTCATCTGCTAAATGGATCTATTAAAGGTCTCTCCCTCGCCACCCAACTCTGTTTTCTTCTGTCAAATCTTTTTCTTTTTCTTTTTTCTTTTTTTTTTTTTTGGTGTTGTTGTTGTTGCAGTACTGGGGATTGAACCCAGGGCCTTGTGCTTGCATGCGTTGCAAGTGCTGTACCACTGAGCTGCCCTCCCAGCCCACTTACTTACTTTTTGAGACAGGGTCTCCCTAAATTACACAGACTGCCTCTGGTCTCAAACTTGTGATCCTACTGCCTCTGTCTCCTGAGCCACTGGGATTCCAGGCATGTGGCACCATGCCCAGCAGTCTACTCTTTTTCTTAGAGGCACTGGGTTGCCAACCAGGATTGCCCTGACTTTCTTCACCCAGTTAGTATAGAAACCTTAGCAGCTATTAATGAACAATGAGACTGACAATCAGTTGGCATGATTACTTCATTATTCATTTGCTACTTTATGTAGCAATTCCTGAATGTCCCCTGTTTTTTCATATCTGTTATTACTGAAGCTGTGATTCTCAAGTACTTCTTCATGCCCTTTTTGAGGAATACCCTAGTGAGTGAAGACATTGGTGCTTCTCAGTCTGAAAAAGAAGGGAGTAGGAAAGAGAACAGCTTAAACCATTAGAGTTGGCATCTCTAAGCTGATTTCTATAATTATCATAAAATATACCCACCTTTGGTGTCGGGGTGTGGCTCAGTGGTAGAGTGCTTGCCTAGCATGTTCAAGGGCCCAGTCCCAAGCACTGCAAAAAAGAATAAAATATACGCCTTAGAAGATTCCTTAGGATTATGCTTTATCCAGTTCAGCCTCCTCCCTGTGAGGAATCTGCTCGGCACTCTCTTTGACAGAAGACTAGTCCTTGCATGAATGTACCCAAGGATGAGGACACTGATTCCCAAGTAGCCTGTTCCACTGTGGGAACATTGAAGCTGTTAGGGTGTTCTTCCACTGAACAAAAATTTCTCCCTCTAACTGTCAGATGCTGGTCCTAGTCTGACAGTCTGGAGGATACCGTAATAAGTCTGCTTCCTCTTCTGTATGCTAGTTGTTGTTGTTGTTGTTGTTAGGTGCCATTGAGTCAGTATCTGACTCATAGTGACCCTCATAGGGTTTTCAATGGCTGACTGTTTCGGGATTGCCTTGGGAGTGGATTGCCAGGCCCTTCTCCCATTTTTGCGGGCTGGGAATTGAACTCGGGACCTCAGAGACTGCAGCGCAGCGCTCTACCAACTGAGCTAAATCCCAGCCCCTCTGTATGCTAGTAGGTTTTTAAATATCATGTATGAGCAACTGACATGAAGAAAAACTAACTTTGTGCCAAAAGGCCTTCAGCATTCTGAGTAACTTCTAACCAGTTTGAACGAGAGGGCCTTTGATTTCATGGAACATGGTAGCACTTAGGTTTATCAGAGTCCTCCTTTGAAGTTGTGGCTTCCAGAACAGTACCCAGTATTCTTGACATGATTCCTACTACATCATATGATAAAGTTATTATTTATCATAACTATGAATTCTTTATCTTCAACATGGAAAAAGTTGGGGTTTTGTAGCTCTAAAACATAGGAAATTGAACATCTGCAAGACAACGTAAACTTAGTACTAATTTTTCATGTGTTTTTTATTTATTTTGTTTCCCCCAAGGATCTGTTTAATAACTGGAACAGGTATATCTCTAATAGAAAAATACAGTTACCACTGAAACCAAATAAAAATCTCTCACATTTGTAAAGTGTCCTGTAATATATAAAATCCTTGTACACATGACTAACTTCATCCTTCTCACAGCCCTATGGGGTGGGCAGGGGTCTATATACCTTGAGAAGAAGTCTGTGGAAGAAGGGGTATGAGTAATAGAAGCGCCCCAACAAAGTTGGACTAACCAGCTGTCCTCCCTCTCTTGCAGCACAACATGCCCTTCTGGAGGATCACAAACCACGGAGACCTAGTGTCCCTTCACCAGGCTTTGGAGCTTGACTTTCTCTAGGAACTGGCATGCAGAGCCTTCCCTCGTGAGCTCCTTTTCACTCCTGAAGGGAGCCAGAGGCCAGAACCAACTGGGAACTTACTCTCCTGTCTGTCTGTCTGTCTCTTTCTCTCTCCTCCTTCCCCCACTGTTTCCCTCTATCTCTCTGTTCCCCTCCCTCCCTCCCTCTCTCCATGGAATGCTGGCGAGACACAATCAGAACCAAGAACTGCAATGTTTGCCAAGAGTGAGCCACAGCCCCATGTCCATCCTTGTACAGACACAGGAGATGATTGGATAGAGAGAACAAATAGACTTCCTGTAACTACAGTGCTTTTAATTCTTCTGTGTTTTGTTTCAAAAAAAGAAGAACAAGAAAAAAATTCATGGGGCACAGTTGCACTCTTAGTCCACGACCAGACTGAGAGCCACTCTCCACTTGTGGTGATAGAATAAATGGAGCAGAGTTTTATATGAACATCTCTCGCAGTCTTTAGGGTCTCCTTAGCTGTAGAATGTCTTTCCTATGAACGGGTATGTTATGTTTATAGGTTAAGGGTCTGGTCTCTGAAGCAGGTTTTCCCCCCCTTTCTTTTTCTATCAAGAACGGAGTGTGTACAGTTTCCATGAAAATAGTAATATCTAAAATACCTCTGTGTGATGGTTGCACCTCCTTAGCTGCTCTAGCAGTCTCCTGTCTAGGACAGTTCTTTTCCATCTGTGGGGCACTGCACACCGATTAACTTTACACTTTTCATCTCCCATCCTAGAAGCCTTAGTCCCTTTGCCAGTCTCTCTTCACTTTTAACCAAATAGCACAAGCCTTAGGCAGTAAATTCTAAGCCTTCAGCTTGAAACTACATCCCAGGAGACTTAGCCTCCAGACTGGAGAGAAGGGACTCAGGTTTCTTTGGAACTTCAGCTTCTTTGGCTGAGACAAGAAGATTCCACCTGTTTCTCCTACAGAGAAACACTCTTTCCCACCAGCTGCTTGCCCTGCAACCTCTTCCTTCTCAGTCATCAGCTGCTGAGCTTTGGTCCCTTCTTGCCTTCTGCGCCTAACACCCACTTTCATGCAGCTCAGGCCAGTCCCTGTCCATTGGACTCAAGAAGTCAAATCAAGTCTGTAAGCAGGCTTACACTACTTCCTTTGAGGAAGCTCTTCAGCTGCATGAAAGATGCCCTAGGTGTCTGTATACCCAGGCCTCTGCCTGGAACTGGAAAGCAAATAGCTATAATTAAACCCCATTCCCCAGGGAACACCCCGCTTATCAAATCCCATCCTGAAGTGGGAAATCCGAAGGCCAAAAAGACTTTCAGTGATTTAAATGAGGGTGCTGGCTCCCCTATATAAACTCAATCCCAAGGCTAAATGCAGGAGCATTTCTCTGACCCCTGGGAAGTTGGGTAGGGGCCCAGGCCCTCCCTAGCCTAGCCGTGTTTGTCCCTCCAGGACCAACCTGGGCACATGCTCAGGTAGAAATGTCTCCAGAGCTGAAGGATTTTAGCCTCTCCCAGGCTGCCCAGAGAGGTAGTTATATATGCACCTGAGAGACAGCCGTGGTCCTCTGTAAGAGGTCCTGGACCAGCCCCTTCTGCCATCATTTGTCCCTAGAGATGCTACATACCCATTTGCAGAGATGTTGGAGCAAAGAGAAGCAAGATTCCTTCTAGTGCCAGGTCACCCAGATAACAACAGGGAAAGGCTGACACAGTCCTTTAGAACTAATGAAAAAGTACTTTGTGACCCACATCTAAGAAGGGTTTGGAGAGGAGCCGAAGTTGATGTTCCATCACTTGGCCACCTCCTTGGCTTTATTTCCATGTGGGACAGGAGGAGGGAGGTAAAGTGTGAGGCAGACCTTCATGGTCTGTCTGCAGCATAGCTGCCAGGATGCTGTGCTACCTTGATTGACGGTCCATCTTAGTAAGCTAGGATGGGTTTTACTTCATGCCTCAAACCCTCCCTGTCATTGCCAGTATAGCTACTGATTTCATTTTATGGACAACAGCCACCTCTTGGTGCTGTCCTTCAGGTTGATGAGGCTGTGGAGTGGTACTCCCCCCACACACAGGTACATACACAAACACTGCCCACAGAGGGCTCTTTATTCATAGACTGTGACTCAGACTCCTTTTTCAATGGCCTTTTTCCTCTCACCCTGACTGCCCGGTTTAGCTCTTAACAAAAGAAATTTATAGCTGGCCCAGAGAGGTGAGGATGAATCTTTGCTCTTTTCTGGTGCCTACTACCCTCTTAAGAGGGCAGACAGAAGGCAGGAGCTTCTTGGTTATCTATGCCAAAAGGAATTCCCCAGGGAACTCTGCCCTACTTCCCATCTTCTCCCCACACAAAGACCTTCAAAGGGAAATAAGTGGGTAGCATCAAGAGCTATTGGAAGCTAGTGCCAAAGGTTACTGTGGATCCTATCCTCAAGGGGAGACCTCCTCACCTGAAAGAATGTCTGCGTAATTAGCCAGATGGTGAGTCCTTCCCCTGCCAGGCACTGTGTTCTTGAAGGTGATCTGGACATCCCATGATGAGGGCCACCTCTAGTAATGGCTCTACAGATGTCAGGGGTGTCCTGGGATAAGAAGTAGCTTGACTTTCGAATGTAAAATTGACTGTGCCTTAGCACCCTGTCCAGTGCCCCTGAGGCAGCTGGGAGTGTCCAGGAGAGTGGGCACCTGCTCCAGATTTAAATGCCCATTTGGGCTTGTGTTTGATTTGGGGGTGTTCCTGTCTTCTGCTCTGCAAGTTAGGGGCAAAGCTAGTGTCCCAAGAGACTCTTGCCACAGCTTGTTCACAATTTACACAAACTCAGCCTCACTGCTCCAAGTAGAATCTGACTGGCAAACTCCAAATGCAGCACTGAAGCTTCTAGATGCTCACTCCCTTGAATGGGTGTCACTACCACAGAAATGACAAGCATGGGGCAAAGCCTGGCTCTGTCCTCCAGGGAAAGCCATGGGTTAGGCCAAAGACTGGTGACCTTAGGACCTTTCACTCCCTCCTCCCCAGGGTGCACTAGGGCCCGTCTTGAGCAGGCTTCTGTTTCTTACTGCTAAATTGGTTTCCTTTTTCATCCAGCAGCTAGAACTCCCCAGATACACACGTTATAGAAGCCTAGTTAGAATTCTGAGATTTTCAAATATCTTAACCACAAGAAGGAAAATGTAGTAGTGTCCCGGCCCCATCAGTGGGCTGCCTCTCCTTCCTCCGCCCTGAGTCGGCTCTAGCAAGGCTCCTTGGCGAGCGCCTGACGCACTCTGACAGGAGCCATCCCACTAAGGACGACTCCACCAAACTCAACTCTCCCTCTGGACTTCAGGTGCCTCTTTCAGAAAGAAAAGGCATTGACTGGATTGGATATATTTATGTGACTGTGGGCATTCGTGGCTGTAGAATCCTTGACCATAATGTTATATGTAATGGGAACTATCTTATAAACTTGAAAAAAATAAAGTTTTTATTTTCTATACAGTTTTCTCCTTTGTCTTTTCTGAATAGAATTAGCCTAGTGGCCCCAGCTATGCAGGGTCCTAATCAAGGCTTCATAAAGATTCTGAAGAGTTCACTAGAAAGATGTCATTCTTTCAATAACTGGGTCATTAATTTCACCAAAAAATTAAAAACAAACCCCTAATCATTTGGTATGAATATATACATATACACATTTACACATATATACACATTTGCACACATACGTATATATGTATATATACATACATATATATGAAAATAAAAGAAATAGTTTTAAGTAATTTGCAAGGGAGCATGGTTTTTTTATTTTGTTTTTGGTTTTGCTTGTGGTTCTTGGTGGCTGAATCCAGGGCCTCACACTTGCTTTGCAAGTGCTCTACCCCTGAGCTGCACCCCCAGCCCATTTTATATTTTTCATTTTGAGACAGGGTCTTGCTGAGTTACGTAGGACTGCCTCTGGCCTGGAACTCACGATCCTCTTGCCTCAGCCTCCTGAGTTGCTGGGATTACAGTCATGTGCCACCTGCCTGGCTGGAGCATTTATTTTTTATTTCTAAAATACATTGGTTTTTTAAGTTCAGAACTGGAACATTAGGTTTTATTGCAGTCATGTGCACTGAATTTTATTTAAAGAGAGAAATCAATACTTGGTGTGCTGAGCTTAAACTGCAAAAGCAATAAAACTAGCAAACTGATACCAAACCTTTGATTTGGTCTGATTTCATGTTATATCAACTACTTTATTTAATGCTTCCAGATTTGGGTCTGACTCTCCCCCCCTCCCCCCACCCCGGTCTGGAAAATAGTTAAGAAGCCTTTTGCTTTTTATACCAATGAAGGAAATTAGGTTCTAGCTTCCAAGCACCTACATAGAAACTGTAAAATGTGTCTTTCCTCCAGAAAATAGGAGATTGCTTTATATTCTAGTTATTAAATCTTTTCTTCATTAGGTGCAGGTTTTGACCCACAATGCAGTTTAAGCAAACCTATTAGTGGCTATCTTCTTAGTTCTAAGTACACATTAGTGGTGGTGATTGGTTTCTAAGCCCAAAAAGTAAACATTGCCAATCTTTCCCTACTACAACTAATAAAACATGCACATTTCTCTCACAAACTTTTTGGTGACAGGTAAATTCAGGAGACTTTTTATTTTACAAAAACAAATTTTTTGGCTGGTGCCATGGCACATGCCTGCATTCCCAGCAGGGGACGCTGAGGCAAGAGGATTACAGGTTTGAGGCTATAGGCAACCTGTGCAAGTTAGCAAGACACACTCAAACTTTTTTTAAAAAAAGGGGTTGGGGTGGGGCTCAGTGGTGGACCACTTGCCTAGCATGGTTAAGGCCCTAGGTCAACCCCAGCACTAAAACAAAATATTTTAAAAGGCTGCTTCACATTAAATTCTTGATAGAAATCTGCAAAGGAAATTTCTAATTCCACTGTTATGTTTTTTAAATTCTTGATTCTGTAAACTATAAAAATATACAGAAATGACTATATTCCATAGCTTTTTAGGTAGTGGTTGTTCGGTGCTGTCCAATTGGGTCCAACTCATAGCAACCCTATGTACAACAGAACAAAACATGCCCTGATTCTGGGCCCGGCACATGATCTTTTTAATGTTTAAACCCATTGTTACAGACACTGTCAATCCATCTAGTTAAATGTCTTCTTTTTTTATTAAGTGACCTGCTGTTCTCCTAAACATGATGTCCTTCTCCAGGGTTTAGTTCCTCCTGACAACATGTCCAAAATCAGTAAGACGCAGTCTAGCCATCCTTGCTTCCAAGGACACACTGGTTGCACTTCTAAGACAGATCTGTTGGGTTTTTTGTTTTGTTTTGTTTTGTTTTTTGATTGTTCTTGTTGTTAGGTGCCGTCGAGTTGTCTCTGACTCATAGCGACCCTCATAGGGTTTTCAATGGCAGATTGTTTCGGGATTGCCTTGGGAGTGGGTTGCCACATCTTTCTCCCATTTTTGTGGTGCTGGGAATCAAACTCGGGACCTCAGAGACCGCAGAGCGGCGCTCTACCAACTGAGCTAAATCCCAGCCTTGTTTTTTGATAGTCCATGGTATATTCAATACTCACCTCCTGCACCATAGTTCAAAAGCATCAATTCTTCTCCTGTCTCCCTTGTTCAATGTCCAGCTTTCACAACCATATGATGCAACTGAAAATACCATGGCCTGAGTCAGGCGCACCTTCATCTTCAATGTGATATATTTGCTTTTCAAACTTAAAAGAGTTCTTTTCCAACAGCTTTTCCCAATGCAAAGCATCTTTTGATTTCTGGAATGCTGCTTCCATGAGTGTTGGTTGTAGAACCAAGCAAAGCCAAATCTTGGATAACCTCAATCTTTTCTCCATTTATCATGAAGTTTACTGACTCAGTTGTAAGGATTTTTGTTTTGTTGATGTTGAGACACAATCTATACTTAAGGCTGTGTTCTTTGATCTTCATCAGTAAATGTTTCAAATCCTTTTCACTTTCAGCAAGCAGAGTTGTGTTATCTATATAACACAGGTTATTAATGAGTCTTCCTGCAATCCAGATTACCTTGCTCTTGTTCATAAAGTCCAGCTTCTCAGATTATTCACTCAGCATAGAGATTGAAGAGGTATGGTGAAAGGATACAGCCCTGACACACACCCTCTTGACTTTAAACCATGCAGTGTTTGCTTGTTCTGTTCAAACAAGTGCTTCCTGGTCCATGTAAAGATTCCTCATGACTATAATTAAGTGTTCTGGCGTTTCCATTCTTCACAATGGTATCCATAATTTTTTTATGATCCACACAGTCAAATGCCTTTGCATAGTCAATAAAACATAGACATCTTTCTGATGATATTCTGTGCTTTCAGCTAATATCTATCTGACATCAGCAATGATGACCCTGGTTCCACACCCTCTTCTGAATCTGGCTTTATTGTCTAGCAGTTCCTCTTCTACATACTGCTGCAGTCACTTTTGAATGATCTTTAGCACAATATTACTTGCACGTGATATTAATGATATCATTCAATAATTTCCACATTCAGTTGGATCCCCTTTCTCATAAATAGGCACAAAGATGGATCTCTTCCAGTCAGTTGGCCAAGTAGCTGTTTTCCAAATCTCTTGGCATAAACAAGTTAGCACCTCCAGTGCTGCATCTATTTGTTAAAAGATCTCTGTTGGTATTACATCAATTCCGGGAGCCTTCTGTTTCACCAGTTCCTTCATGGCAGCTTCCACTTTGTCCTTCAGTACCATTGGTTTCTGATCATACACAGTCTCCTGAAATGGTTAGTCATTCACCAATTCTTGGTATAATGACTCTGCATATTCTTTCAATCTTCTTTTAATGTTTCTTGCATCAGTTAATATTTTCCCTATAAATCCTTCACTATTGCCACTCGAGGCTTGAATTTTTTCTTTAATTCCTTAAGCTTGAGAACAGAATATGTTCTTCCCTTTTGATTTTCTATCTCCAGCTCTTTGCACTTGTCATTATATTTGATTTTGTCTTTTCAACTGCCCTTTGAAATCTTCTGTTTAGTTCTTTATCTTTGCCATATCTTCCTTTTACTTTAGCTGTTTCTCATTCAAGGGCAAGTTTCAGAGTCTCTTTTAACACGTAATTTGGTCTTTTTATTTCCTGCCTTTTTGATAACCTTTTGCTTTCCTCATGAATGATGTCTTTGATGTCATGCCACAACTCTGGTCTTCGATCATTAGTGTCTTAACTCATCAAACTTGTTCTTGAGGTGGTCTTTGAACTCAGGTGGGATATACTCAAGGTCATACTGTGGCTCTCATACACGTGTTCTAATTTTCTTCAGTTTCAGTTTGAACCCGCATATGAGCAGTTAATGGTCTCATCCACAGTCAGCACCTGGTCTTGTTCTGACTTTTGGTATTGAGCTTTTCCATTGTCTCTTTCCACAAATGTAGTCAATTTGATTCCTGTATGTTTTATCTGGTGAATTCCATGTGTATAGTCACTGCTTACATTGGTGAAAAAATGTATTTGCAATGAAAAGGTCATTGGTCTGACAAAATTCTATCATGTGATCTCCAGCATCATTTCTGTCACAAAGGCCGTGTTTTCCTTCCGAGCCTTCTTCATTTCCAAATTTTACATTCCAATCACCAATAATTATCAGTACATCCTAACCACATGTTCAATCATTTCAGATTGCAGAAGCTGGTAAAAAATCTTCCCTGTCTTCATTTGTGGCCTTAGTGGTGGGTATGTAAATTTGAATAATAGTCATCTTAACTGGTTTTCCTTGTAGGCATATGGATATTATTCTATCACTGACAGCATTGTACTTCAGGACAAATATTGAGATGCCTTTTTTGATGATGAATGCAACCCAATTTCTCTTTGTCATTCCTGGTATAGTGGGTAGTACACTGTAATACATTGTTTGGCTTTAATTATATACATATTACCACCTGTTGGCAGTTTGGACTGTATATAGGTGACAACTTAGCCAAAAATAAAGTTAGAAACACTTCTTTTTGGACTTCCTCAGGAGAAAAGTGGGGAATTGCCTTAAACCCTGGGTCTTTTTTTTTTTTTTTTTTTTTTTTTTTTTTTTTTTTTTTTTTTTTTTTTGAAACTTAGAGGTTGAACCCTGGGCCTCATGCATGTTTTGCAAACCCTCTACTACTGAGCTGCACCCCCAGCCCATTTTTTTACTTTTTATCTTGAAACAAGACCTTGCTAAAATACGCAAGCTGCCTCTGGCCTCAAACTCACAACCCTCCTGCCTTAGCCTTCCAAGTTGCTGGGATGACAGGTGTGAGCCACCAGGCCTGGCACCCTGGGTTTCCTATTGGGGCATATATGGCTTCTCTCCTGAGCCTCGTCTTTGCATATGATAGGAAGAACTGTGGTTGAAAAGGAAAGTAGTAAATATATTACTTATTTTGGTGAAACCTCCAAGACCTGTTGTCCAAGGCTAAATTGAGCAAAATGCCCAGGGCCAAACCTGCCCTCTAGAAGTCTTGACCCTTGAATGAATGAGAATGACAAGGATTTCTAGTGTGTGTGTAAATTTACTCAATTAAAAGAATGATCCTTTATTCTGAGGTAACTATATTCTTTCTTTCATAAGATAGACAAAAGATGAGGGTTGTTTTTGGTGTTTTCTGTTCATTTTTGGTGGTACCAGGAGTTGAACCCAGGGCCTTGAGCATGTTTTTTGCAAGCACTTAACCACTGAGCAGTACCCCTAGACCATTTTTTACTTTGTATTTTGAGACAGGGTCTCACTAAGTTATGCAGGCTGTCTCTGGCCTCAAACTTAGGATCCTCCTGCCTCTGCCTCCCGAGTCACTAGGATTAAAGGTGTGTGCCACTGTGCCAGCTTTTAATGCTCTTTTTTGTTAATGTTAAATTGGCAACCATATTGGCCCTTTTATTTGTCTGTGAAATTCAAAAGCCTGGAAATCACCAGACAGCATGATCTGCAAGACCCCTTCTTCCTGTAACAATCTATGAATGTCAAAATCACTAGCACCATCTTCCGGAAGCCTCTCCCAGGCCCCAGCCTGCCATCTCTGCATCACCCTTACCTCTAAGCTGGCAGTACCGCTATAAGCCCTCGGCCATCCAGTAGGATTGCTGTCCTCAGACAGGAAAAGAGGAACAGTATTTGCAACATTCCTTCCCTCAGTGCTTCAAGACACTCCAGGCTCTTCTTAATGCATAAGCCACAGGGAAGTTACTGCTGATGTGGCTCTCTCTCATTTTTAGGGCTTCTGTTTCAGAGGGAGGCCTTCCCTGGCCAGTCTACGTAGAGTTGTAACTCCCAATCCAAACACACACGCTGGCCTCTGCACCTCCACCCCTCGGTTTTAGCACTTAACACTATGATATACTAAATATTTTACTTACTGTTCACTGTGTCTCCACTACAAGTGAATAGCAGAACTGACTGCCCTGGATCCTATCATTGGTGACTGGGATAGAGTATTTTCTTCTGTCTCAAAAGCACTCTTCTCCTGTTCTATGTGTAAATCACAAACCTCCCAGAGTAGCAAAAGGTTCCACCTCCCTGGAACCATCATTTACACGCATATCCCATAAGCACCTTATGACTTAGCCTCAAAGAACTCCCAGCAAAGAGAACCTCCTCCACCTGGCCACTCATACTCACCTCCTATCTCTAAAGATGCTTATGGCTGTTCCCACCAGGCCTGGCAGCAGAACTGATGATAAGAATGCACTTGAGTCTGCTCAGATGTGGGTTCTGTGCCCAGCTGGATGGGCAACCCCATGCTGGCTTACCAGCTCCTAAAACTTGGGAAACAAGGTTGAGAAGTTGCACCTAAGCCAGCCCTCTTCTCTGTGTAAGGGGCCTTTACCAATTTTAAAAGATTTCATGTCCCTGCCGCCTTCTTTCCAGAAGGGGTTGTTGTTGTTGTTAGGTGCCATCGAGTCGGTATCCGACTCATAGTGACCCTCATAGGGTTTTCAATGGCTGTTTCGGGATTGCCTTGGGAGTGGATTGCCAGGCCCTTCTCCCATTTTTGCAGTGCTGGGAATTGAACTCGGGACCTCAGAGACTACAGCACAGCGCTCTATCAACTGAGCTAAATCCCAGCTCCCAGAAGGGGTTGTAGATATTGTGTAATGACCCAGACTAATTTGGAGGATTTCACAAAGTTTTAATAATAACTTAATAATACTGTTAAACAGAAGCACCACATCTGTCTTCACTTGCAGTGACACATATGCACACATTCTATCCCTCTCACGTAGACTCTGAGGTAGAAGGCACACTGGCTAGGATGAAAAATACTTAATGGGCTCTGCATGGCCCAGACCACAGGCACATAAGGCACTTGGTTAAAGAGGGGCACCCGAGAGCAGAAGCAGGGCCAGCTATACCAAGACGCTACAGGGACTGACAGGGGCTACCCAGAGGTGGGCATCCCTGGCCTCCAGCCTTTGAAATCCTACCCAGGGCCAGCTATACCAAGACGCTACAGGGACTGACAGGGGCTACCCAGAGGTGGGCATCCCTGGCCTCCAGCCTTTGAAATCCTACCCAGGATTGGTTGGAGCAGGTAGGGGATAAAGCTAGGGTAGCTTAGCACCTTAGTTTTTTCTAAGGTTACAACCATAAAGTGCCCTCAGTAAACATCTGTTGAAGTGAATGGGGTGAGGGATGAAAGAATTCTAGACAACATCCCCTAGAAGGCGAGGGGCTTTCTAGTTCAGAATAGGAGAACCAAGGGGAAAGACAGCACCTCCACTAATTACTTTAGAGGTGGCTGGAAAGTGCCAAAAATGAGAAGCTTTGGGGGCTCCAGCTGCACTAGCTGAGAAGAAGAGAAAAGGAGTTCTCCTGTCTCCTCCCAGCGCGGCTTGCCCTCCAGGGCCCAGCCCTTCTCCTCTTGCTCACACTGAGCCCCCATGACTGAGTCTGACACTGGCTCATAGGACCCCATTCACTTCTCCCTTCCCTGACAAAGCAGCCTCATCCTTAGCCTTGGGGAAAAAGTTCCGAGCCAACTGATTCATGCGCTTGTTCTGAGGCAGCTGATGCTCTGACGGAAGGAGACCTCGGACCCCATCCACGCGGTCAGGCTCCCAGCGGCAGCTCGGGTGTAGCCAGCGGTAGTAGACGAGGCGCAGAGCCAGACCCAGAAGGAAGCAGATGCCTCCCACAGGCAGCCAAATCTGCAGTGGGATCCTGCTGGGCAGCCAGGTGTTATAGGTCACCCAAGTGGCCACCAGCAGAACACTGTCACTCAGGAGGAATGCCAGGTGGATGGTGGCCCGGCCTCGGGTGCGGCCTTCGGACACATTGAACCAGGAAAAATAGAGGATGGTGGCTACAGTCACTCGGTACAGCCACTCAGAGCCAGAGTCTGGCATAAAGTCTGTTCCCTGAAGCCAGACCCAGAGCAGGAACACCAGCCACAGGCCCAGGAAGTGCAGGGCCACATAGTGGGGGAAGACGGCGGAGAACAGGGCCACAGCCAGGACTCGGGGCCACAGGAGCAGCAGGTTCCACAGGAAGTAGACAGCAGAGGAGCCAAGGCCCAGGAGGGGCTTGGAGGGCAGGCAGGTACGCAAGGCCCGATGGTAGTCGAGCAGTGCCCACGAGATGCCCACGAAGGACGTGCAGATGCCAAGCCCTACAAAACGCAAGAGGAAATAGGTGAGCCCCGCGGGAGGCCTGCCTGGAACCCTTCAGAGCTCACAGGTACCATGGGGGCCCTCCTGGCAACCCAGAAGTACGTCTTAGAACTGCCCCCCATTTGTTGATGGGAAAACTACAGGGGGAGAACATTCCACGAGCTCACACTACCAAAGACAGAGCAGGGATTTAAATAGGGAACCTGTCCTTTGCCCTGATGCTTTGCTTTTAGGTGCTATCCTGGAGACGAATGTCTTTTTCTTTTGTTTTGTGTTTGTTTTTGTTTTTTTATTTGTTTGTTGAGATAAGGTCTCACTATGTAGCCCAAGCTGGCCTGGAACTCGCTATGCAGACCACACTGGCCTTGAACCTATATGATCCTCCTTGCCTCTGCCTCCCAAGGGCTGGGATTATAGGCAGGTATCTCCATGCCCAGTACCTGGTGACATTTTTCAAGATTGAGAGGGTATGTGACTTTAAAGAGTCACCCAGCATCGGGCACCCCTGGGCCTTGGCTGCACTCTGAGCATCTTCTAGGGCCTCATAACCCTTCCTTTCTCATAAGACTCCAAGCTTTCTTGAGTCTGAAAATTAGCAATCCCGGTTCCCCCGTTCTAGGTTAGAGAGGTAGCAGGAGGTTTCATTGGGTAGCAACAGGTCTGCAGGTGAAGCTGTCCTCAGGACAAGGAGGAATGTCCCCGCTACTTGTCAAAAGGTCTCATCACTCCCCTCTACTCTCCATGCACAACGATGACCCTGATTTTCCAGGATCCAGAAGTTTACAATGGGGGTCTTGTCCAGCCTCCTAACTGCCCACCTTAGACTGGAAGCACCAGAACATCCAAAGAAGGATGGAAGTGGCACTAGAATGTTACTAGAATGCTTCTTCCGTGTCCCCTTTCCATCCCATTCATTCAATAGATGTTTACTAGGAACTTACTGTGGGCCCAGGACCCACTCTCGCCTGGCATCAGATCTGTGGCCATTGCGGTCTAAGGACGGGGCTGACCCCTTCTCACCCTGCAAGCCCCAGCTTAAATATCCCTGGGGTCGCCCATCCTGACCCTAGTCTGCCCACGTGCTGTCAAGTGTTCCTGGAGTACCCTACTCATCCCAGTAACACAGTAATGACCTATTTCCTTATCTCTGAGCTCCTGGAAGGCAGAAAAGAGATTCTGCTCACCTGGGATCCCTGGCACATAATAAATACTTGCTAAGTAAAAAGTTGACAAAATCTGTCTCCCCACCTAACATGCAGCATACTGTCTCTGCTTGGCCCTGGACCAACACTTGTCACTCTCAAACACAAAAGTATGTGCTCAGTGAATGCTGAGTGACCAAGGATGAGTCACTTAACCTTTCAGCCCTGCTTTCCTCTTGTGTGAAGTGGGGACAGACTCTCCCAGGTCACACTGCGAGCAATTTCAGATAGCGACTGGGTTCCTCAGGAAGCTGTGGCATTTACAGCAGGGGGTCTTGAGGTATGGAAAGGTAGGAAGGCAAAGGGGAGCCCGGGACTCTGAATCAGATGGGAGGGGGTGCCAAGCTTGGTCTCTGGCTGGGTCCTTAGCCTGGGCAAGTCACTTCTCTTTTATGGAAAACCCTCCCGAGGCTCCTCACTGTATGAACTTCTCCAGTGGCTTATGAGGCCCTGCCAGCCTCTGCCACCTGCCTCTCTTCCGGTCATTCAGCACATTTCCTATAACTACTTGTTTTATAGTCTATCATCCTGGCAGGGCGGAGGCTCAGAGTATCTTATTCACTGCTATGCCCCAGCACAGTGACAAGCACAGAGGGGGATGCTCGATAAAAACTTGAGTGTGCAAAGGTACAAAATCAATTGTAACACGTACCCTACATGCTTTATCCATTGCCATCAAAATAGTAAAAATTAAGCCAGCTGCTCAATCCCAGCAACTCAGGAGGCTGAGGCAGGAAGATCAAGATTGGAGGCCAGAGGCAGTCTATGAAACTTAATGAAACCCTGTCTCAAAATAAAAAATAAAAAAGAAGCTGAGGGTGCAACTTAGTGGTAAAGCACTTGCCTTGCATGTGGATGGCCCTACATTCAAATTACAGTTAAGATTTATTATGAGTTGAGCATACACAGTAGTGCATGTTTGTAATCCTAGTGACTTGGAAGGTAGAAGAAGGAGGACCACAGGTTCCAGGCCAGAGGCAGTCTGAGTAATTTAGCGTGACCCTGTCTCAAGACATAAAGTTTAAAAATGGGCTGGGAATGCAGCTCACTAGTAGAGCACTTGCAAAGTATACATGAGGCCCTGTGTTCAACCCCTAAGAATTGCTAAAAGAGAAAACAAACACACAAAAAGATTTATTATGTGCCAGGTACTGGGATTTATATGTATCACCTCATTTAATTCCTTCATCATCAATGCCACGAGGCAAGAGTATTTATGATGCCCGTTTTTCAGATGAGAATGAAGTGACAGAGATTAAGTCAAATTTCTAAACTCACACAGAGAATGACTTTAGATTTGAACCCAGATCCACTGCCTAAAGCTTGGTCTCTTATTTTCTTGGCAGCCTTTATAAAAGGGAGGAAACACTGGTGATGTTTGAGGGAAGCTCTGCGGAGCCACAACGAGGGGTGGCTGCTAGCCCCACACTCACACTGGTAGTATTCCGCCCGGCCACTCTGCAGCACTATGGCCAGCAGTAGAGTGAGCTGTGGCGTGGTCTCCAGGAAGGTCTCGAAGAGCCGCAGCATGCTGATGTCCAGCGAGAGGAAGTCGGCGTAGGCCAGGTCAAACTCGGAGGGCACCTCCTGCCGCCATACCAGCAGCCCCTGCTGCAGCCCCTGCAGGCACCTAGGCAGCACACATGGATGCCCACGGGGCCAGGTCACTGTCCTGTGAATTCCCCGGTCTCCTACCTACCTACTGGGTGGATATGGACAGGCTCCAACCCTAGTTTGTCACTTACATGCTATGGGGCCTTAAGCAAGCCACCTAACCTCCCTTATCCTGTTTCCTCATCTGTAAAGTGAGGGTAAATACAACTTCTGCTCCTGCTGGTCAGGCATGGTCCCAAGTATGTCACAACCCTTATCCTGTCTACTGCTTACAAGCCCCCATTTTACAGATGGTTAAATGGCATTAAGGAGCTAATAAGTAGGAGAATCAGTATTGGGCCCCAAACTGTTTGAATTTGAAAGGCATTCTATAAAGTTGTCCAAAGCAGGAGTTTTCAATTTTAGTATGCCTAAAACAACAACAAAAGAGTTGCCTGGGATCCAGTGGGCAAAGGGAGCCATGGAGAGATTCTGAGCACAGGCAAGCCAGGCTCAGACTGTGCTTCAGGAAGAGCATGCCAGCCAGCAAGAAGAGTGGATGCAAAAATCCCATTTAGGGATTGGCCTAGTAGTGCGCATCTGTAATCCAAGCACTTGGGAGCCAATTTGAGGCCAACATGGGCTACAGAGTGAGATTTTGTCTCAAAAACAAACAAACAAACAAAAAAGAGGCTGCTGGAACAGCCCAGGGGAGAAAGGGAGTAAGCCTGGCCCAGAAAGGGGCAGAGGGAGACTGGGACACAATGAAGGGAGTCTAGAGGTTGGGCAGACAAGCCTGGGGGAGCCGCTGGCACAAGGCAGGAGTGGAGGAGGCATCAAGCGCTCTCCTAACCAGAACTGATCTCACTTGGCTCTTGAGAGGACAGTCCAGTCATTCACTGCAAATTCATTCATCAGACATTGACCATCACTTCCCCTGATAACACTGAGGGACAGGCAGGCACAGCCCCATTGCAACTTTCCATTGCCGGAGCTTCTGCTTCTGGTCCCCCGGTGCCCCACAGGGGGCCTCCGCTTCAGCCTTATCACAGGCAGGAACACAGACCTTGTTTTCAAACCCAAAGCTCAGCAGAAACAGGAGGGAAGATGCACAAAGGAGTCATGGATGCTGGGCCCCTGCAGGCCTGCCCAGGACTGTAATAGCTGTGCCCTTTCAGACCCATCAGGGTTTTCTTGACATCTATACAGTCCCTCAGGCAAAACAGCAACATTCAAAACTCCTCTACCCACTGCTAGAGACTCCGGGCAGCTCTATTCAGGCAAGATCTAGAGAGGATTTGTAAAAATGGATTCCTGAGCAAATTCTGGCTCCAGCTACCCCATCCCAATACAGACCACACAAAGATGCCCTGACTTCACTGTATGACCCTGACTCCTTGATTTGGGTTTCTCCATCTGTGCGGGGCCCTGCCAGTTCTGAAAAGGGGCACAGTCCACACACACTTTCCAAGACTTGGCCTGGGCCCAGCCCTGGCTGGCTCCAGGAGCATGGATGAATCAGACTCCATCTCTGCCCTCTAGCACCTTCGGGGACAGGAAGCAAATGATCAGGGAGAAGAATAAAACTGGGAAAGAAAGAGAGGGAATAAGTACTGCCCTGAGCATCAGAGCTGCTGAAGCTCACAGGGTGGCCCCGGGTAAACATGAAGCAGCTGACTTCTGCCAAATGTTTACTATGCGCCAGGACAATTTACAGGTGTCACTTCCTTTAATCCACACAGAAGAGAAGTAGCTACTTTACCATCCCTACTGGAACAATGCCTGCAGCCATAGCCCTGTGGCATCCAAACCTGTCATATCGAGGAAGCTAAGCAGGGTGGGGCCTGGTTAGTACTGGGATGGTGGAGATCACCTGGGAACACCAGGTGCTTTAGGCTTGGGAGACTGACCCAGCAACCCACTCCCAAAAATCAATCCGCCATTGAAAACCCTATGAACAGCAGAGAAGCACTGACAATAGTGTTCCGCCTGTTGTATGCAGGGTCACTATGAGTTGGATACCGACTCCATGGCACCTAACAACAACTAGAACAACAGGGGCTGGGGTTCAGCTCAGTTGATAGAGTGCTTGCCCTGCACACTGTGAGGCCCTAGGTTCCATCCCTAGCACCGCAAAAAACGGGAGAAGGACCTGGCAGCCCGCTCCCAAAACATCCCTGAAACAATCAGCCATTGAACACCATTATGAACAGCAGGGAAGCACTGACCAAGCCAGGCATGGCACAGGGTCAGAGAGCGTTTCCTCTGTTGTACATAGGGTCACTATGAGTTGGACTGGACTCAACGGCACCTAACAACAACTGGAACAATGAGTAAACTGAGACTTGGAGAGACTAAAGACTTGCCCAAGGCCCTGCCCACAGCTAAAAGGAACAATGCATATTCAGCTCAGGCTAGCCGCCTGTGGCACTGTCTCCCTCTGCCCCTCACAGGGCTCCACAGGCACACCTGCCAGAACTCCCTCTCCACGACTGCCTCTTCCTTATAAAGGAAACTGAGGCTCAGAGAAGCACAGAAAGGAGGTCACAGGTGGCAAAGCCAGACTTGTATCTCAGAGAAGTGTGACTCCAAAGGCCACGAGCCCCCTCTTCCTTCTTTGCCTCACTTTCTTCATCTGTGCCCCAGGGCAGGGCTACCTGAGGTCTGAGGGGAGTCAGTCGGGATTCTCTTTCCTCAGAAGGCTGGGCGCTCACCTGTAGGTGAGGCACGCCCAGGGCTTGGCTTCCTCTCGGGCACACGTCCTCTGTCCTCTCCTCCCACCCGCTGGGGAGTGGCAGGCGCTCCATCTGCACCAGCAGCGCAGCCGCAGGAGGGGCCGCCCCTCCCCTTCCCGAGGGCGGGGCGCTCACCTGTACAGGTAGCCGAGCTGGAGGAGGTGCAGCAGCGCCAGGCAGCGGTGTGTGGGCCGCGGCCGGTGGAGGCCGGCGGGGTCGGCGCGCAGCCAGACCCAGCTGAAGAGCTGCAGCGCCACCGAGGCGAGGCCTAGCAGCGCCAGCACCAGCGCGGCCCACAGGTAGCGGCCGCTCATCACATACTGGCCGGCGGCCCACAGGTCGGCGCCCAGGTCCAGCAGGAAGGCAGCAGTGCCCAACACGCCCAAAACCAGGTCCCGAAGGAGAGCGGCGCGGGGCGACCAGGGCATGGCCCGCCTACCTCTGCCCGCTTCTTCCCAGCTGCGCCTCGGACCCGCCCCCCAGCCCGAGGTCGCCGTAGCAGGAAGGAGGGGCAGCCCTTGGGGCCGACCGGAGCCTCCTGGGCGGGACTTTCCCGCCCCGCCCTGTCCGGGGAGGAACTAGGCCTGCTCCTGCCCCCGGCCCCCTGCCCCGGCCCACGCCTCGAGCCCCGCCCCCAGGATCTGGCCCTGCCGCCCGCCCTTGGGATTCCTGGACCCAGCCCAGTTGACCTGCGGGCCCAAAGACCGACCCCTCTGCAGAGGACGACTAGTTTTACTCTGAGGAGGCTGGAGGCCCAAGTTGAGAATGGCTTGAAGACCAGAGCCTAAAAAGTCCAGGCCACCACTGTGATCCCTTACAGCCGCATTGTTGCAAAACCAAACAAGGACATTGCGATCCCAATTGCCGGATTTTGCAAACCATGTGGCTCACAGTTAAGGCCTTGAGTGGGAGGTATACTGAGAGTCCAGGATCAACAATCAACAGGGCGCCTTTTCCTGGTGGCATATTTCACCACAGTGATCCGAGTTCAGGAAAGAAAGAACGTTTAGTAAGAGCAAGTGCATTACTTTAATATATTAAAAAGACGAATGCACAGAGTAAGATGCAGCATGATCATTGTTTCAATGGATAAGACATGACACTCGAAAGAAACGTGCTTCTGGAGGGGTTTCTGGGGCTTCGTTTCCTGATCTTCCTGTCCCTTTCCAGTTCACTCTCCTGGGACACTGGGAGATGGTGGCGAAGTCCAGCTCTCGATGTGGTGATGCTGCCCCATTTCACCAGGAGGAAAATGAGCCCAGCAAGCAGGCAGGTGGTACCCAATGTCAGGGTACGAACAGGGTGTGCAGGCTCAGCAATGCTGCCAGCAAGAGTGTGAGCCCCGGTGCAACCGTGGTGCCAGGGGCGTGCAGGCAGGTGGCGTAGGCATCAAAGGACACCTGTTGCATGGCACACACGTGCTCAGTACGGCACGTATCGCCGCAGGTCCCAGTGTCATAGCTAACCGAGTTATAAACATAATAGCGTTGCAGCATGTCCCGGTCGCTGGCAATGCGCGTCAGTGCTTCGTGCATGGAACCAGTGCTTGCGTCAAGCACCTGGTAGGCCTCAGTCAGCCGGTACTCTAGCTCCCAGCGTGGGGTCTCCTGTATATTTGCCTGGCTGAGATTCATGAAATAGGTCACCATGTCCTGGAACAGAGGCACGAGATGGGCCAGCGGTGAGCAGTTGTCTATTTCCACCCCAGTCCTGCACTTTGGCATTTGGCGCCAGATGCTTTTGGTGTTGGTTTCGGTTTTGGTTTGGTTGGGTTTTTGCGCTACTAGGGTGTTGAACCTAGGGCCTTTGCACCTCCTTTGCAAGTACTCTACCACTGAGCTACACCCTCAGCCCCTTTTTAAAAATTTTTATCTTGAAACAAGGTCTTGTTAAATTAGGCAGGCTGCCTCTGGCCTCAAATTTGCCATCCTCCTGCCTCTACCTCCCTGCTCGCCTGGATTATATGCTCAGTCATGGTGCCAGGTTGGCTCCAGATTTTTTTATAGCCATAATAATGACTATTAGTTATTGAGCATTTAACTACCTATCAGGTATGTTTGGCAGATGTCCACTGATTGGATCTGATGAAATAATGGTGCTTATTACCCCCATTTCACAGATAAGAAAACAGAGATATAAGAGATTAATTCCCTTGGCCAGGATCATCCAGGCATTCCATGGCAGACATAGGATTGGCACCCAGGTTGCTGACCCCACTGCCTGTGTGTTTTCTGTCCCAGAAAACTCAGAGGCACAAGCTCTCCACACAGGTTCTAATGCTTAGTAAATATTTAGAGTTAACAGGATTAACCATGAGGCTGTGCTTGGCTGGCAGAAGCTAAAGAAATGGGATTGGTGGAGGTTTAGGACACACTCAAGGCTCCCTAGGACTTAGGGATGTCTTCAGGACTAGAATCTGAAGGGTTTATTCATCCAACACTTTCCAGTTAAATCTGGGGTCACACTAGAGACGGGATAAGAGGAACTGCAATGTACGGATGGGAACAGGCACATTATTGCATTAAGCCTCCTTGTGCACCTGTTTCTGGAACTCCAACTTGCCTCTTCCTAGCCATTTCCACTTGGATGCTATTTAGCCAACCCAGACTCAACAGGTTCCAAATCAGACCTCTGATCTTTCCTCCAAAACCAGCTTAACCTGCAGTCATGCCATTTCAGTAAACAGCAGACTCATTCTTTCCGTTGCTCAGGCCCAAAGCCTTAGAATCCTCCTTCATTCTTCTTTCTGTCACACTCCACATCCCACACCAATCTACCAGCAAATCCTGGCTATTCTGGCTCCAAAATACGTCCAGGATTGGCCACTTCTCACCTCCCTGGCCCAAGCCACCATCATCCTACAACTGCACCTGTGCCTCTGCACCTTGGCCCCAGCAACCTGTTTTTTTGCACAGCAGACACAATGATTTTGTTGTTGTTGTTGTTAGGTGCCGTCGAGTCGGTATCCGACTCATAGCGACCCTCTGTACAACAGGGGAAACACTACTGTCAGTGCTTCTCTGCTGTTCATAGGGTTTTCAATGGCAGGTTGATTTTTGGGAGGGGGTTGCCAGGTCCTTCTCCCAACAATGATTTTGTAAACTATAAATCAGAATATTTTACGTTCCTGGCCTAAGCCCTCCAAATCCAGAGTCCACCTCATGGCCTATATGATCTAGCCTTGTCCCCCCCATTTTCCTCTCATCCCTTCCTCTGTGGCCACCCAGTCTCCTTGCTCTTCCCATAACATACCAAGCACCTTGCAGCCCCGGAAGCTTTCATTTGCTATTCCCTCTGCCTTCCTCAGATGCATGGCTGACTCACTTCCTCAGTTTACTCAGAACCCAAATGTCTCCTTACAAGTGAGGCTTTCCCTTTCCCACTTATCGAACACACCCCCCAAAATCTCCACCCTGTCTTTCCACTGTTTTCTTTGTTTTTGTGTTCTCCTTAGTCCTCTGTGTCCCATACTTAATTTTACTTATTTATTATCTCTCTCCTGGAAGAATGTTAGGTCCAGGAGAGCAGTGACTTTATTCTGTTCAGTTATGTGTCCCCTGAACTTAGAACAGGGCCTGGCACATGGCAGATGCTGAGACCATTTTGTTGAACACATGAATAGTATTTCTTTGTCATTTCAACAATCACAGCACATCCTAGGAGGTGAGGGATTGCTGGGTGAGTTAGGGGCTAGAGCCTAGTTGGTGTATGGGAAGAGGGAGGAAGTGGGCTTGCAAACTGTGGAAAGCCTTGAATACCAGCCCAAAGAGATCCAACTTTATCTGAGGGCACTGGAGAGACAGTAAAGGCTGGTGAGGAGAAGAGAAGCTGGATGAAAGCAGTGCTTCAGAAAGGTTAATTCCTTCTGTACCATGTAGCAGAGGAGTTACAGCAGGCCAGGGCTGGTGGCAGGGAGACCAGGTAGGAGGCTGTGGCAATGACTGAGGACAAAGGGAGATTGGGGAAGAATTCACCTGACTTGGTGGCAGGTGGCTCCAGGGTTCTGAACCTGAGCTTAAGAAGGGTAGCAGTAACTTGACCTTCCTGAGGCTCAGTGGTCAGTAGCAGGTGGGTTAGGCAAGGCAGTGTACGTTTAGGTCCCACCCCACGTCCCCTGGCTCCAGCAGACTCAAGCCCCTGACCTGCAGTCTCAGTGTTTCTTTGTCGTAGAAGAACATCCGGATTCCTGGATTGTTTGCCCCGTTGACCACTCCAGGTAATGTGGTTTTCCAAGGGGTGACCCCAGGTGTGAGGAACGTGACGCTTATGGGGACACCTTTTGAGAGAAAGTCATCGGGGGTGAGAGAGGCTGGAGGGAGAAGGAGGCCAGCAGACTGCCAGTTGCCCTCCAGGCGGAGTACCTGCATCATCATAGAACATCCGAAAGCTGTCCGTGTGGTGGTGCCCAAAGAACTGCCCTGCTATAACCCGATGGTGCTTCCGGACCACCTGCAGGTACTTGGTGTTGAAGCCTTCCCGGAACCACGCTTTGTTCTGAGTCTTCTCAAAGAACCCCGGGGGCACATGGCCAATAATGTACACCTGCAA
The DNA here is from genome assembly GCA_007922755.1 of Pedetes capensis. Taxonomy (NCBI): domain Eukaryota; kingdom Metazoa; phylum Chordata; class Mammalia; order Rodentia; family Pedetidae; genus Pedetes; species Pedetes capensis. The sequence goes on along the minus strand of VMDO01000353.1, from coordinate 230,265 downwards.
GGAAGGGGTGTTCATGGGGGCTCCAGAATGCCCTCTCCAGACCCTCACTTTCCTTCACCTCTCAATACCTGCCCATGTCCCCAGTGGCTGGTGGACAGGCTCAAAGGCATCTCTTCCCTCTGAACCTAGCTCTAAGAGCATCTCCTCCATGAAGCCTTCCTGATCCTTCAAAGAGAGTGCTTCTCTTCTCAGAGAGTGTGGGTCATTATCGCCCACGTGTGGAACACATGCTACACGGTCACGCGTGTTCATGTCTTATGTTCCCTGAGTCACTCGGCTAACAGCACCTGGGCACTTGGCCCCCAGTGCAGAAGGTAGAACAGGGGACAGGATTAAAAGCATGAGCTTTGGGGTCAAACTGTGCCTGGGACACCAGTTGTGTGTCACCTCTCTGAGCTTTATCTCTTGTGTGGAAGAGCCCCTCCCTACCTGGTGGAGTTGGTGGAGTTAAATGAGATGAGCCATATGAAGCTCCAGGCAGCCTGCCTGATGCTGGCATGGCATGTGCTCACAGCACCAACAGTGAGGTCCTCCTGGTATGTCCCAGGCCAGGTGGAGGACTCAGGCATATGAGTCATGGGGCCAGTCCTTAAGGACTAAGCTGCCTGCCCAACAGACTGAGCCTACCTAATGGACAGGGCACCCTCTTGAGGTCTAATCCACAGCGTGGGCTCTGCTGCGGTATGTGGCGACAGTGGAAAGAGCTCTGAACTGGGAGTCTGCAGACCTGGGGTCTCAGCTCAGGTCCTCTCCTTACTGTGTGATTGGACCATCACCACTCCTTGTGGGCCTCAGCCTTTCATCAGCAGTGCGCGCCAGGACCCTGGCTCATGGGGCTGCTGTGAGGGTGGAAGAATCCCTCCTTGCTGCCAGGCTGCTGAAGGCCCTCTGAGATGTGAGCATCTCGGGTGGGAGGGTGAGTTCGTGCCCAGAGTGGAAGAGGAAACAGCAGGAGGCCTTACCTTCTCACCAGCTTGGGACGCGTTGGTCAGCACATCTTCCAGCCACTGGAACTGCTGGCCAGGGTCGGCCATGCCGGCTGTCTGCTTGTTGTTGCTATAGTACAGATTGGTGTTGAGGACCACAACTCGCCCCGCCCTGCTGGGACTCGGCAACTTCTCAGCATAGAAGGCACCTAGGATGTCACAGCCAGGCACAGCCTGAAGGGGCCCTCTGGCCTGCCACCTCACTCTCTGACCTTCTCCTTCCCTTGTATCCTCCCTTCCATCTTTCCTGAAGGACGGCATCTAGGGGTAAGACCACAGGCTGTCTGGGCTCAAATCTTGGCTCCATCACTCATTAGCTGTGCAACTTGAGAAAGTTACCTCACCTCTCTATCCCCAGTTTCCTCATCAGTATAGTTGGAGTAACAGTGACATGTTTGCCCAACAAGGTCCACTGTTGACTTCTCTACTCAGCTCTCTGCCACATGAGGGGAATTACTGGGACTAAATCAATGGGCTTCTCTGTCACAGTTTGGATTTGACCAACTGGGAGTGGTAAGGAAAGAGAAGACAGTAGATGCAGGGACACCTTGGGCAGGCTGTGACTCTGGTGCAGTGATGCTCAGCCAGGAGATTTGTCCACCAGGGAGCATTTGGCAATATCCAGGGATATTTTGGTTGTCATAGTTGGAGGTATTACTGGCATCTAGTGCAGTACATAGGACATCCTACAGCACATAGGACAGCCCTCCATAAGAAAAGACTATCCAGCCCCAAGGTCAGTAGTGCCAGGGTTCCAATCACCTTGAGCTGAAGACCTGTACTCCATCCTAGGGCTGCTGCAAAGAGTCTAATACTGCACTGAGGATAGTGCTTGCCACTATAAATACTGGCTTATGATCATCATTAGTGCTCCAGGGTAAAGAGCATGGGCTTTGGAATCTGTCCTGGATTCTGTTCTCAAGTTTGCCTTTGCTAAGCTGTCTGATCTCATCTAACTGACTTTGTATCTTCCAGCTTGGTGTTCTAAACTGTAAAATGGGGATAAAAATTAGTACCTATTTCAAGGAATTGTTATGAAGATGAAATTAGATCAGACCCTGGCATACATTAATTGCTCTTTATAGTAGCAAATGATGTCAGTACCTTCTTTGAAGAGAGCGATGGATTCATTATTAAGCCAGGGTCTCCATAGTTCTGCTACCTGATTATAGATATTGTTGCTCCCTGCTGGGAACTGGTTTTTAGGGTGAAAGTCATGATTTCCCAAAGCAGTGTAGACTTTAGTATCTGGAAGGAAAAGAAGAAACATTTTGAAAATAGGCAAAAGCACTTGGTGGAGTTAGTCATTTTCAGTTGGTCACTGGCCTCAGAGCTAATAGGGAAGAATGATAACACAGAGGAAGAAAATACAAAGAAAACCAGAAAAAGGCATTGAATAGAATCTGGCTGATCATTGCATAGACCTGGAAATGAACAGAAGTGAGTTGCCTGATTATATTTCTAACTCTACTCCCACCAGAAATTTTCCTGATCAGAAACGAGGCCACAAAAGATAAGGGGAAAATCAAAGGCTCTGAATAATTCATTATCATTATCAGCCCATTGGTAACTTAGGGTTCCCTGAACATGTCAATTACAGATCCATCTTACTATTAGCAAGGGAATCTGGTTCACTCCAGGTAGAATGAGGAATTTTACTTATTCAGGCACTCTACCAGCCGAGCTAACCCCCAGCCCTCTGTAATCATGAACCCTCAATAAATATCTCTTCCCCTCAAGTTTGTTTGGTTTGGTTTTTCCACTATAGCAATGACAGCTGACTAATACATATGTTAAATCATAGTCAACAAAGCATTTTCTTGTCTACTATTTTACTTTTATTCTAGAAGCCCCTTGTGAAACAGAAGAAAGAGGCTCAAAATTAGAACTGAGTCTGAACCCTGCCCTGGAAAGTGCTGGCCCAGAGGCATAGTTTTTTATCTATTCTTTGGGAATAATACCTATTGCTGGGGGGAAGGGAATGTCTTGTTTTGACCCTAAGTAGCGACCTCTGCTAGAAGATGAACAAACCCAAGCATATCTGGGTGGGGCCTGCTGATATGTTAGATAAGCTGGGAGCATCCGGACATCTCTTTGCATAATTTGGTCTGCACTGAGGAAAAGAAGCAGTGGGTGTGGCTCGTAAGAACCATGCTCAAACCAGGACTTGAGGCTCCATACTTGCCCCATGACCTTGACCAGTTGACTTGACCCCAAGATTCACATTCCTCATCAGTAAACCAGAGCTGATAACAACTCCTCTTTCCAGGACTGTCGTGACAATGAATGAGTGAAGGCAGGTAAAATTCTTAGAGCGGTGCCCAGCACCTAAGCACTTGATAGACATAGTTATTAATGATGCTGTTATTTATTTTTTTATTATCACCATTGTACATCTGGGTCCTGGGGACCCATGACTAAGGCCTTTAGAAGGAGCAGCTGTACCAGAACTGAAGGAGGTAGGGGCGGGGTGGGCGCAGGTGGGCAGCTCACTCAGGTCAGGCAGTCCGCATGCCTGATTCAGCCCACAGGACCTTGTGCTTGGCACAGCCCACTTAAAAATATCCTAGAGGGCCACTAGATGGGGCACCCAGACTCTCTTCTCCTATTGTGTCCTGCAAAGCTGCTGCCTCTCTCACTCCCTGTCCCTGCCCACTCTGCCAGCCACAAGGCCTTGGAAGCACCAAGAGACAGCACTTTGGTTGGAAAGCAGCATCTCCCAGAGGCCCTGGCAGCTGAGAGGCTTGAGGACAGTGCATGACAACATCAGCCAGAGGAGGGCATGAAGGGTGTGCCTGAGCTGGCGAGAGATTGACCAGGGCTGCCTGTGTATAGATGTGGACACCTTGGAGAAGGTTTGTGAGTCTGGTGTTAAACAGGGAGGAGCAGAGGCCATGAAATGACAGGCTTTTTTTTTTTTTTTTTTAATGGGAGAGTGTGCAGCCACAGGCCTGTAAGCTTACACTTTCCTGGCAGGGATATTGGGAAGGTAAGAGATGGTCACTGTGAAGCACCTGGCATGGGACCTGGGCAGCAGCCATCATTGCCAATGGATGAAAGTCTTTACTGCAGGTCCCGCTGCTGCTGCTGCTGCTGCTGTGCCCCTGAGCCAGGCCTGCCTGGAGTTCAGGGAACTGGTTGGGGACTAATGGCAGAGTCTTACCTGGAAAGACCTTCCTGATGAGGTCAGTCAGGCGTTCAACGATTTCCAGCACAGCCGCCTCACCCAGTCTGTCGTCAGGCACATGCGGCGTGTCATCACTGCAAAACACCACCAAGCCTGTTGGCGTGGGCAACTCCGGAAGGAACAAAAGAGGAGGAAGGGGCAAAGTGCAGGGTCCAGATCTTCTCTGGGGCAGGCCCAGGACATGCCCCAGGACCATTTGTCCCCTACTCAACTGACCTAAATTCTTGGGTTCACCTAAAATTTCCCAGTGAGGTGAAGGAGCAAGGGAGCTTGCAGATAGGGTTGGTGGTGGGTAGAAGTCCAGGCAATCTAGATCCCCAAGTCTCTGCAGGAGCAGACCAAGCGAGGCAGCTGCTGCCCAGGAAGTTAATTATCTCAATAGCAATTATTAGTGCTAATAGTGCAACTAGGGGTTACTGTGTGCCAGTTACTTTCTGTATTGTAGCTGCTATGGGTTGGGTATGGTTTGAGTGTGGCCCCCGAAGGTTCGTGTGCTGGAAGCTTAGTCCCCAGTATGGTAATGTTAGGAGGTGGTGGAAACTTTAAGGGTTGGAAGGTAATTAGGTCATGGGGGTATGCCCTCAAACGGGATTCATGTAATCTCAACAGGAACCCAGGTAGGTCCTGTCAGCAGAGAGTATCACAAAAAGGGAAAGCTTGGCCCCTGAGCCTCCCTGGCTTCCTGTCTTGGTGTATCTCTGCTCTCTCCCTCTCACACACACTGCCACGATGATGCTATTTACCATATTGTGATGTAGCCAGAAGGCCCTCACCAGAGCCAAACAAGTGCCAGTACCAGCTCTTGAATCTCTAGCACAGTGAGCTAAATAAACTTTTGTTTATAAAGTACCCAACTTCAGGCATTTTGTTATAGCAACAGAAAACAGACTAACATAGTAACCACATCCACTAATTCGTTCCTCTGAATAACCCTACAACACAGATTCATTCTATTGTTAGGCTCTTTTGACAAGTAAAGAAATCAAGGTACAGAAAAGTTGCCTAACAATATGGAGAAAGTGGTGGGCAAAGTAGATTTGAATGCACTCAGGTGGTCCCTATGCTCATGCCTGTTACCTCCTATCAAATCTCAGATATACTCTCATTAGGGCAGCAAGAGGGCCTCTTTAGTCCTGATAACTCCTTGGGGACAAGCCAGGAACCCAAAGACCTAAGACCAAAAGTCCATGTTTGTTTCTCCTAATTTGGAGGATCTGTCTGACAGAAAGCACATGTGATTTCTACAAATTATCCAATAAGAGATTGCACCTCTCTCAGAGAAGTCAAATTTCTTTATAATTGGAGTTATAAAAGGTCCTAGAGATCATTCTGTCCCAATGTCATTCATGGCCCCAGAGGTTTCCAAAAAATTGTGCATCAGGGAAAAAATCATGAATTTCCCAATATCTTTCCCAGAGAGAGCAAGTCTTTCAGAATGTTACACATTTCTCCAAGGGCTCCTCCTCAAAGAAATCAGAGGCTCTCCCAGCAAGACCCCTCAAGGGAGTAGGAGTCCGCAGTCATGGACTGAAGTCTGCTCTTTTCTTAGATTGGTTCCTGGGCCCAAGGAAGCCAGAGCTCTCCTGGCTCCTCCTGAGACACTGTTACATTCCTTAAGTATCCAGCCATTCCCTACCAACCACAGGGTCCATCTGAGGGTCATTCCTGGTCACTCCCATGTCAGCTAGGGGCATCATAGGTTCCATTCTGCTTTCGAGAAGTGTCTGTTGAGATTGGCAGAGGGAGCACCAAGTCCAAGCTCCTTCCAGCTGTCCTCACCAGCTCCCTTAGTTCACCATTTCCTGCCGCATGGATCAGGTGCCCTGTGCAGCTGCAACCTCCCCCTAGGTGACCTTCTCCTCACTGGGATGTAATGCTTGGTGGGTTTGTCTGTATTGCCCATAGGATTGTGAGCCCCTTGAAGACAAGTCTGCATCTCCACCATCTCAGTGCCCAGTGTCTACCCCAGGGCTGAGCATGATACCATTGCCTACCAAGAGAGGGACCAAGCAAAGGAATGGGGGAAATGTGAGTGATGAGGAAGGCTAATTCCTGAAAAAGTTGAACGCTTTGGAGCAGAAGCAGAAATCGAGTCTCTGTGTCCAAGAAGAATAACTTCCTAGGCTATCCTGGTGCCAAGCAGCACCCTGACCAGTGAGCCCTCTCCAGGGCCACTGGCCAGGCAAGAGGTATCCAGGAGCTGCCCAGGACCCATGGCCCAATGCTGAACCCCTTTCAGTCCTGCTCCCTTCTTCCCTCCCTGCATTTCGATTCTCAGGTTTAGAGTCTCTAAACCCCAGGAAGAGTGGCTCCAGTGTCCACCCTGTGCCTAAACCAGGAGTTCTCTAGGTCCCCAGCTAGGCCATGCCCACATCCCCAGTCTCAGTGCAGGCTGTGTCTGCCCAGGCTGGGAGACACAAAGTTAAGAGCAGCCTCTGGAATCAGCCAAGGTCCCTAGGGCAAATTCTGTAAGTCTCATACATGGGACTGATGTGAGGATTAAATGAGACAAAGTGGGTTAAGGCCAGGCTGGCATGTGGCATGGTAGGCGGCTGGCAAAGGGGAGCTGCTGTCATGATTGTTCTTACCCCGTCCAGAGAATGAAGTCTGGCTTCGGTTCGATCTCCTTCATGGCGTAGATGGAGGAGTTGATGAGGGCCCAGGGGGAATCACAGAGGTAGTCACCCCAAGGGCCCGCATTGGGCACAGGCTGGGAGCCAGCTGATGGGCACACCTGGAGTGGGTCTTTGGATACTGTGTAGTTAGGGTCAAGGTGCAGGTCAGAGATGTGCCAGAACTTCCCTGCAAGGAAAAGAGACCGTCCCTCAGTGCTGGCCCCTCCCTAAGCCTGGATGGAAGGGAGGTCTGAAAGAACCTGGGCTGGGGACAGCCTGTTGCACAGGTGAATGGAGGCCGCCTCTGGGGGCCCAAGTTCAAGAAGGAGGCCCTGTAGCTTGGCTTTACCTGGGAAGCCACTGAGCAGAGCAGAGCAGAGAACAGGCTCACTCCATCCCCAACCTGTGACCAGCAACATGAAGCACTAGCCCACTCGACTCTCAGGGTGCTCTGAGCTGTGTGCTGGTTTTCAAGCAAAGGCGAGAGAGTGCAGAGGTTAAGTACTCAGGCTCTGGAGCCACATATGATCTGTGTGACCTTGTACGAGCTAAGTCACTTCTGTAGCCCATCATGAGAGTCAGACCCTATCATACACCACAAAATACAAAAATCTAACCTAGGGTCAGGGAGAGAAGGCTTATCCCTGCAGGGAGACGGTTTGCCTCTCAAATGAGTTGAAAGACCTTGCTAATGAACCCTGGCAAAGAAAAATAAAAACTAAAAACCACTCTGGGGAATATGTGTGGAAATGAGACCAAGAGTGAGGAAAGAAAACCTAATTAAAGCACACCAGGTCCAGGCTCCTTTAAGACTCAGGACTTTACATTCCTCATTCCCCTGGTCACAGAACAGGACTGCATTCCCTTATCTAGGGAATGCCAGGAGCACCTCTCTGAACACAGAGGCGCTACAGTAAGTCCCCCCATGGACACAGCCCCTGGTGTCTAAAAGTTGTTTCTTTAAAGATTTTGAAGTCAAGGACATCCTGCTTTCTGTTTAGATTGCTCTGTAACACCTGCGGACTGTTTAAGTAACCAATCAAGGAGAAACACGCAGACCCCTTTGTCTATTAGTCCGTAAGCCCTGTTTAAGGGATGGAGAGAATAACTCAGGGAGCATGGCCATTTTGAGAGAGCCTGCTTTTTCTCCACCAGCAATAAAGCCCATTCCTCTAATTAATGCTGGTGTTTGGGTGATTCTTTCTCTCTGATGGGTCTTGTTTCTTGCTACAAGAAAATTAAACCAGAGGAGAAGGCACGTGATTTCATGTCGAGCTGAGCTTCTTGCATGGGTGTGCTTGCTGGATTTAGGGGATCAGCTCATGCAGCTGGGAATGATCCTGTTTACTGAATGGTTGGCCAAAACCTGGCCTCAGATACAAACCAAGCAAAGCTGACGTGCCAAAAACTTCTTAGTGTAATATAGAGAAACGGATTCAAAGAAGCAAGGGAAGTGGAGTAGGTTTATCATATGTTTCACAGGGTGAGGTAAAACAGTTTCTTTTTTCTCTTTTTGGTTTTTTGAGCCAGAGTCTTGCTATGTAGCCCAGGACAGCCTGGAACTCAAGATCCTCCTTCATCAGTCTTCTGGGTACTGAGACTGAAGGTGTGCACCACTATGCCACACCTTTATTTCCCCTTTTGGAGACAGGGTCTTGCTATGTGTCCCAGGCTGGCCTCAAATTCCTGGACTCAAGCATTTCTCCTGCCTCAGCGTCCTGAGTAGCTGGGACAATATGTTTGCACCACTAAACCCAGCTACAATCAGTTTCGATGACTGCTTGTTGAAAGAAGGTTGAACGGGTCCAGCCTCTGCCCCAAATCCTGTGGTTTGGACTAAGAGAAAGGAGAAGCCAGGGATTTCCTCATCCCCCACCATTTGCCATCACTTCCTCTTCTAAGGGGTCATGTGGTGCCAACCGTCAACATTCCTCACCTCAGGAAGTTGAGCCTGAGTCAGGGAGCCCGGGCATTTCTTGTTGATCTCAAGGGCCCATCCAAGATAAGAAATAAGACATTCTGCACGGCTCTAGGGCAGGGCTTCATCATCACTCGAGCTCTTGCCCACCACGCCAGAGCCAAACCTGATTTCAGGGAAGGATGTGACACTTGTTTTCACTAAGGTGAAAATGACTGACTAAGCAAATCATTGCCCCTCCCATGGGCATTACACATGGTCATCCTCACCACAGCCCTGGGAGATTTTATTATCCCCATATACAGACAAGAAACTAAGGTTCAGAGGTCAACATGTCTGAGAGCACGTGGTGAACGGTGGGGTCCTTTGCCTCAGATTCTCTTCAGGGAGATATCATCTCTGGCAAAGTAAAATCAGTGCCTTTTTATTGTAGATGTGTCTTTTTGTTGACAGTGTATGCCTGCATTTTGATTTTTTACTCCAACTGAGTCTTTGTTTATGATGGGGAGAATTTGACCTTTTCACATACACTGTGATCCCTAATATATTTTAAATAATTCTGGTAGAGGCAAAACCCTAAGCTGGAGTAAGGAAACTAATTGCCCCATTCCAATTAGCACATAAGGGGAGCTGTGGGTTTTCTAAGCACCTGAGCCTGTGTGATGAGTGGGTCACACCTGTGTCCAAGCCTCAGGCCAGGGTAGGCAGGCTGATGAAGCGAGAGGCCCTTTGCAGAACTCTTGCTTCCTCAGAAGAACATGGCAGAAGTTATTCTCCCACCTCCTCTGGGCTCTTTCTCAATTAACCACAAGCACCAAGCAGCTCTGCCTCTCTGACATCCGCCTGCAATAAACCTTTCTCCACTCCAGAAACTCCTGGTGACAGAGGCTCAAGTCAGTTGTCAGTCTCTAGCCAGGATGTAGAACTGAAACTACTTCCAGCATCCTAGACTCCTCCTCCTGGGGTGTGTGTGTGTGTGTGTGTGTGTGTGTGTGTGTGTGTGCGCGCAGGCCTGCCTCCAGGACAGGCCAAGATCGTGGAAAGCACAGCAGAGAGAACCACAGGTCCAAGCAGGTGGCTCCCCTTCCTTGACCTCCAGTCTCCTCGTGGTGGAGGCATGGGTCTAGATGACGTTGTCTGCTACTCAGCCTGACTCACCCCTTCAACCATGGCTGATTCTCCTCACAGGACCTCTTCCCTGACTACCCCACAGGTTTGCCTAGTCTACCTCAGGTCACCATGTCGCTGCTGCTTCCTCCTCATTCAGGCCTCAGCCCAAAGGCCGCCTCATCAGAGAAGCCCTCTCTGACCACTTCATCTCAAGTAGCACTTCCTCCCACCCATCTGTTACTAGCAATTGCCTCCCTTCATTTTATTTTCTTTGGAGCCCTCTCACATGGGAAATGATCTTGTTGATTTGCTTATCATCCATCTTCCCTGTATACATATCAGCTCATGAGGGCACCTAGCCTGTCTTGTTCCTCTCTGTGCCCTCAGCACCTAGACTGGCACCTGGAACGTGGAAGATGTGCAAATGTGTACTCAAGGGAGAACACTTAGAATGGAAAGTCCTTGAAGGATGTTAGCTAGGCACCTGGCCCTCCACATCTTTGTCTCCCTTCATACTTGGGACTATTCTGCACAGTGGAGACTCTCTCTCTCTCTCTCTCTATATATATATATATATATATTTTTTTTTCCTGCAGCCCTGGGGATCAAATCCAAAGCTTTGTGTATGTATCATTAAGCTACACCCACAGCCCCTTCTGCCTTTTTTTTTTTTTTTTTTGAAACAGGTCTCACTATGTTGTCAAGGCTGGCCTCAAACTCCTGGGCTCAAGCACTCCTCCTGCCTCAGCCTCCCAAGTAGCTGGGACAACAGGTGTGCACCACTGTGCCTGGCTAAAGTGACGATTCTTATGCTCATTTGACAGATGAGGAAACTGAGGCTCAAACCAGCCCTCTCTGATTCCAAAGCTGTAGTCATGCCAGATGACTTGAACCCCAGTTAGGTGGCTACTAACATATGTATATATATATATATATATATATATAGTTGTTGTTGTTAGGTGCCGTGGAGTCGGTATCTGACTCATAGCGACCCTCTGTACAACAGGGGAAACACTATTGTCAGTGCTTCTCTGCTGTGCATAGGGTTTTCAATGGCAGATTGATTTTTGGGAGGGGGTTGCCAGGTCCTTCTCCTAAGCCTACAGCTTCTGGTGTTCCCAGGCGGTCTCCCATCCAGGTACTAACCAGGCCCGACCCTGCTTAGCTTCTGAGATCTGATGGGATCAGATGCCACAGGGCTATGGCTGCAGGCATATATATATATATATATATATATATATATATATATATGTTGTTGTCGTCGTCAGGTGCCGTCGAGTCGGTATCTGACTCATAGCGACCCTCATAGGGTTTTCAATGGCGACTGTTTCGGGATTGCCTTGAGAGTGGATTGCCAGGTCCTTCTCCCATTTTTGTGGTGCTGGGAATTGAACTCGGGACCTTAGAGACTGCAGCGCAGCACTCTACCAACTGAGCTAAATCCCAGCCCTATATATATATATATAGTAATACATATATTTACCCAGAAGCAAATAGGAGACACAGGCTCCTATTACAGACCATAAGGGCCCAGGCATTATACCAAAGAAATGAAGCCCTAATTAGCATGTGTTGGAGAAGTCCTGGGCACGAGGACCCTGGATGGGGAGGTGGCCATCAGGTTTCTAATCCAGGCTCTTCCATGAGTTGTTAGCCAAGGGACTTTGAGCAAGTCTGAGGGTGAAGGTCTGGCCTATTCCCCATGAAGATCAAATAAGAGAATGAGCAAGAAATGGCTTGTTGAGAAAAATCCCAACACACCAGACTGTTACCTACAACTATCCCTGGGCCAGGAGGGAGACTGGGAGGGTGTAGGGAACTGGGCATGCTCACATTTTCCATTTTATACCAGATTTCAAATTCCTGGGCAGAAGCCTCACCCAGTGATCTTATTAAAATTAAGATGCTTTATACAGGCTCATACTACTTGAATCTTTTATGGTAAGGAAAAGTTCATGTATTACTTGAGTTTTTAAAAGGTGAACCAAGCTGGGTGCCATGCCACATACCTATAATCCCAGTGACTTGAGAGGCTGAGCTAGGAGGATCCCGAGTTCGAGGGCAGAGGCAGCCTGCGTAATTTAGTGAAAGCCTGTCTCAAAAAAAGAAAAAAAGACCAGGCGTGGTGGCTCACGCCTGTAATCCCAGTGACTCAGGAGGCAGAGGCAAGAGGATCACAGGTTCAAGGCTGTAGGCAGCCTGTGAAACTTAGAGATATTCTGTCTCAAGATAAAAAATAAAAAATGGGCTGGATCAGCACAGTAGCACATGTCTGTAATTCTAGCAACTCAAGAAGCCAAGGCAGGGGGGATCACAAATTTGAGGCAAGAGGCAGCAGTGAGACCCTGTCTCAAAAAAAAAAAAAAAATGTAAAACATGGTCTAGAGGCGTAGCCCTGTGGTAGAGCACTTGTAAAAGCATGCACAAGGCCCTGTGACCCACTCCTCAGTACTGCAAACCAAAAAAAAAGTGAAAGAAGAAATGGGCTGAGGGTGCAGCCCAGTGGTAGAGCACTTACAAAGTATGTGTGAGGCCCTGGGTTCAACTCCCAAGTACCAAAGAAGTAAATAATAGTAAAATTTAAAAAAAAAAATTTAAAGGCTGGAAGTGCCACTCAGTGGTAGAGCACTTGCTCAACATGCACAAGGTCCTAAGGTCAACCCCCAGTCCTGAACGTAAATAAAAAAATAAAAAGGTAAGCCAATCTCAGCTATTATTCAGAATTACTGAAAGCTGGACAGTAAATAAGGGAAACAGGAAAAGAATTGATGCTTTTGAATTATGATGCTGGAGACAAATATTGAATATACCGTGGACTGCCAAAAGAACCAACAGATCTGTCCTAGAAGAAGTACAACCAGACTGCTCCTTGGAAGCAAGGGTGGCTAGGCTGCATCTTAGGTATTTTGGGCATGTAGTCAGGAGGGACCAATCCCTGGAGAAGGACATCATGTTTGGAAGAATGACAGATCAATGCAAAAAAAGGAAGACCCTTAACTAGAAAGATTGACACAGTGTCTGCAACAATTGGCTTAAACATAAAAAAAGATCATGTGCCTGGCACAGTGTTGGGGAATGTTTCATTCTGTTGTACATAGGGTCGCTATGAGTTGGACTCCACTGGTCAGCACCTAACAACAACACAACAGTTACTAATTGAAAAGGTAAAGCAATCACAACTATTATTCAGAATTATTAATCATTAATTAATTAATTAGTAAGTGAATGTGATATCAAGTATGGCAGGTGGTTGAGGGCACAGACTTGGATGGGAATTACAGCTCTACTGCCCAGTAGTAACTATGCAAACAAAGGCAAACTTACTCAGCACCTGTTTTCTCTCTGTACCTCCTAGGGCCCTCATGAGGATACCATGAGATAATACAACATAAGTACACAGCAAGTAGGAAGCAGCAAATACGCCATATTTAGTCTTTGCGGAGTCCTGCAAGTCCTCCTCTCCTGGCTGAAGGGAGATGGGAGGAGGGTGAGAGTGACTGTATCCTGCCCTGGCCACCTCCTATGTGCCTTTGGCTATGGTCCTTTGCAGGTAAAGTGCAGGGCTGGGGAAGGTCATTTGAAACAGAACAAAATAAAAACAGATCCTATCTTCCCCTGGTTGAGTGGGATGGGCACAGCAAGCTCTCTGGTATTGAGAGCTTAGATCTGCTGGTGCCCTGGACAGGTAAAAATGTGTTCTGGCCCTCAGGCAAAAAGGGGTTCTGGCCTTCCTCCTCCTTCACCAAAGGGGAGCTCTATGCTCCCTTGTCCATTGATGATAAGGGCCCAAGGACTGATAGCTTTGTAAGGCCTATGGAAATATCTAAGACCTGGGGGGAGAGGGGAAAGCCTTGACTCTAAAAGTGCAGAAAAGAAACTATGCCATCAAAATCAATAACTCATTTCAAAAACAATATTTAAAAATTCATTAAAACCATATATGATATCAGATCCTTTTATCATGAGATTGGAGGAAGTCATTTCTACAACCTAAGAAGGCCTTAAAGTGGCCATAAGGTGAGTTTCCTGACAGTCAGGGACAAGAAGACAGCACCTGCCATTTAGCACCTACTGACTACCGGACACTGTGCTGAGCTCTATATCCAGGCAGCCTTGTGACCACATTGGGAAATAACATTCTCCTACTGAACTCATTTTACAGGTGAGGAAACAGCTGGTGAGCAGCAGACCTGGGATTTACATCATGTCAGAACGGAAATGATGGTAGTGCACTTTGCCACTAGCTGGCAGTGTGACCTTGGAGATACATCGATTCTATGTATCATCCCTTAAGCTTTCACAGCACTTTACCATGTACACACATGACCTCCCTTTGCTATTGCTGTAACATTTAAAATCCTGCAGCTGCACCACTGTGGCATCTAAACTGGTCAGATCACGGAAGCTAAGAAGAATCGGGCCTGGTTAGTACTTGGATGAGAGATTGCCTGGGAACACCAGGTGCTGTAGGCTTGGGAAAAGGACCCTGCAACCCACTCCCCAAAAAAACAATCAGCCATTGAAAACCCCTATGAATAGCAGAGAGGGACTAACAATAGTGTTTCACCCATTGTATATCGGGTCGCTATAAGTCGGGTACCAACTTGACAGTACCTAACAACAACAACATAACATTTAATATCTCCTCTGCTATTGTCCCTGTTTTATAGATCAGCAAAGAGGCTCAAGGTCACAGGGATATAGAAAAGCAGGACCAGCAAGGGACTTAGGTTTTCTGGCTTGAGGCTAAGGGTTGTTTTTGAAAGGGTATGCGTACAATTTGAAATCAGGGAACTTTTATTTTGAATCTACAAAGACGATGGGGACTCAAACAAGGGATTTCCCTAGCTGAGCCTCAGTTTCCCCATCTGTAAAATGAGGGTGAGAATGCCCACAGCAAAGGAGTGGTTATGCAGGTGACAAGTTCTCTCCTGTGCAGCACCTGGGCATGGGGTGAACAAAGCCAGGCTTAGGGCTCATTCCCAGGACCACACAGTCTCTCCAGCCTACGTCTGTTCTTGGGCCTCTGTTTCCTCCAGTGTTAGATGAGAAGATTGAACATGGCTCTCCGAGGGTCCACTCAGTTCCAACTCCTTGCAATTCCGTGACTTTTGTCTGTCATTGTGTATAACCCACAGGACAAAGCGGTCTTCAGCTCTATTTTCAGTCTTCTGCTATCAATGCTCAGCAAAAACACCAAGGCACTTTGGTTGTAATTCCTTCCCTACAAACTAAGGCCATGCAAAAGTCCTAGGGTTCCTTTGCTACAGCCTTCACGTCCTGCCCCCTGCGCTAACTACAAGGATTACCCCTCCCTCAGCTCCCTGAGTTAGGCATTATCATTCTGATTTACAGGGGAGGAATCGAGGCTCAGGCCATACACTGCAGTGGGGTGAAGGAGTGGTACTAATACTCATCCTCCCAGGCTGGTCCCACTCCCTCAGCCCTGGCCTGGCCTTGAGGAAATGTTTCTACACTGGAAGAACTTGTCTGGTTCTCTGCAATTTGAAGCTGAGGAATAAGTAGAACATTGCATGGGGTTTGTGTTGGAGGAGAAGGAGCCAGCAAGCTGGCACCCTACCCAAGCTCCTGCCTAAGGAGGTAGAGGTAAAAACCTACAGCTTTATGCAAAGCAGGGATAGCTGCTGACTGACTGGGTGTCTCCATGTTCTCCCACGCTTCAGGAAGCTTCCAAATGAGAAAATACTTGCAGGTGCTATGGGGTTCTTTGTAAATTTACTTTCATTTTATGATAGATATGGAACTGGGTGCCATGATGTATGCCTGTAATCTCAGTGAGACTGAGGCAGGAGGACAAGTTCAAGGCCAAAGGCAGCCTGTATGATTTAGCAAGATCCTGTCACAAAACACAAAGAAGTTTTTAAAGTGGACTGAGGGTGCTGCTCAGTGGTAGAGCACTTGCCTAGCATGCATGAGGCCCTGGGTTCAAATCCCTCATTCTGAAAAAAAAAATCCACAGATACATATATTCTAGCAAGCATAAAGAGAAAAGATGTTGTTGTTGTTGTTGTTGTTGTTAGGTGTGCTTATAAAACCCACCATCCTGCTGGGTGTGGTGGTGTATGCCTGTAATCCCAGAGACTCAGGAGGCGGCAGCAGGAGGATCGCAGGTTCAAGGCCAGAGGGAGTCTTCATAATTTAGAAAGGCCCTGTCTTAAAATAAAAGATTAAAAATGGACCGAGGGTACAGCCCAATGGTAGAGCACTTGCAAAGAATGTGCGAGGCCCTGGGTTCAACTCCCAAGTACCACAAAAAATAAATAAATAAAATAAAATAAAACCCACCATTCCAAGAGGATGCATGGAAGGGCCAGGTATGTAGCTCAGTGGTAGAGTGCTTGCCTAGCATGTGCAAGGCCTGGGTCTAATCCCCAGCATCAAATAAATAATAATAGTGATGATAATATTTTTTCAGTACTTGGGGGTTGAACCTAGGGTCTCATAATACTTTGCAAGTGTTGTATCACTGGACTGCACCCCAGCCCATTTTTTAATTTTTTATTTTGATTCTGGGTCTCACTGAGTTGTTCAGGCTGCCTCAGGCTGCTTCTTGAGATGCTGGGATTACAGGCATGCCCAACTGTGCCCAGCTCAAATAAATTTTAAAAAGATAGCTTAAGTCAATCACCAAATACCAAGTCTGGCCCACTGAATATGCTCAATAAATAAATGTTAACTCCTCTTTCTCTTTTCCTTAGTGGGTTATTTTTACATAGCATTATGTTATAAACAGAGTACAGTTGGACAGCCTGGGTTCATGTCCAGTCTTACTGGATGTATAAACATGAGTAAGTTACTTCTCTGAAGTTCAGTGTCCTTGACAATAAAATGGGGATGATAGTATTTCACAAGTCTGTTGTGAAGGTATTATATTATATAAAAATTATGTATGCAGAAATGTTTGTGGTGCCCAGCACACAAGTACTTACTAAATAGTACTTATTATTTTTAGCCTGCAGTCGTAGGCCTGTAGCATCTGATCCCGTCAGATCTCAGAAGCTAAGCAGGGTCAGGCCTGGTTAGTACTTGGATGGGAGACTGCCTGGGAACACCATGTGCTGTAGGTTTGGGAGAAGGACCCAGCACCCTACTCCCAAAAATCAGTCGCCATTGAAAACCGTGTGAACAGCAGAGAAGCACTGACAACAGTGTTTTGTCTATTGTATGCAGGGTCGCTATGAGTTGGATACCGACTCAACAGCACCTAACAACAACAACATTGTTTTTAATTTTGCTGCATTGTCTTGGAACTTTTCCACCAGATGGCTATATCATATTCTATTCAGTGATTCCTTTCCCGCTAGCAATTTCTCATTATTAGAAATAATGCTACAATAGCCAACCACAGTGGTGCACGCCTGTAATCCCAGCAGCTCGGGAGGCAGAGGCAGGAGGATTGCAAGTTCAAGACCAGAGGCATTCTGCATAATTTAGTGAGACCCTATCTCAAAAAGTTAATAAAAAATGGGCTGGGTGTGCAGGTTAAGTGGTCCAGCACTTGCAAAGCATGCAAGCACGAGACCCTAGGTTCAGCCCCCAGTACCGCAAAAAAGAAAAAAAAAAAAAAAGAAAAGAAAAGAAAAGAAAAAGAAATAATGCTACAATGAACATCTTTGTGCATTTGGAGAGAAGAAAGATTCTTTTTAACCACTAAACTCTGGACTGGTGTAGGGTACACAATGGCATTTGGATTCTGAGAAAACACATTTAAAAGTGAAAGAATGAGGGAGTAGAAGTCATTCTCAAGCCACCAGTCAGACTGGCAGTGCCAAGTCCGTCACAGGTGACCTACGCAGGTATCTCCACACTGAAAGGCAGATTGCCATTCCCAGCCTTCTCCCAAGCAGATCACCCTCCCAGGGAATGACCAGCCATCTCAGGGCTTGGCCCAGAGGTACCATCCACCTCTGAGTTACAACTTCTGGATCTGAGTCCTTCCTGCGCATTTTGCGCTTGTCTCCAAGTGCCAGTGATCCTACTCCCTGGCCTCTGAGGATGCCTGGCTGATAGAAATTAGGAATTTTTAGGTAGGATCAGGGAAATGGGACCTGGAAATAGCCAATCACTGAAGCAAGATTGTCAGGTAACTGATTAGGTCACCTGAGTTTCGGTCAGACCACGTAAGTTTCATTTCCTTAAGTCCCATGCTCTGGCCAGCAGTCAGCTGGCTAATCAGTCTCTAGGTGGAAACCAAAGAAATGACTGCCTTTTAACTGTGTTGGGCCAACACACAGGTGCCCCCTAATTGAGGAGCAATCTATTAAAGCCAGCGCAAAATGTTCAGCCCGAAGAAAGAGACCATAAAACCCCTAGACAATAGCAACCCCCGCCCCAGCTACCCAGTCAGGACCCCCTTCGTTCTACAAAGGCTTTGTCTATCCTTTCAATAAAATCTTCCTTGCTCTCACTTGCCTTTGCTACCTGTGCATTTATTCCTGGGCCCGTGGACCCAGGAACCCGGTGTCCAGCACCCAAGGAGACTCTTGGCTCCAAGAGTCTCATGGCTACACTAGCCGAGTGCGCTTCCAAGTGCCCTAGCTGCTCTTGGGTCATGTCTGAGAAAGGGAACTAACCAGAGGAGCTCTGTAGGGGTCATCATCCCTTTGGACTCTGTCTGAGGAGAATCGAGCACCTCTTCCTGTACCTCAGCAAAGGACAGCTCTGCTTCAGTTGCTGAGACTGAAAACCTCAGTCATCCTTGCTTCTTCCTTTTTTCACACCATCAGTAAGTCTTGTCCAGATCAAAACCTGCTCTCTGTTTTTTATTTTAATTTTTATCTTTTTTTTTTCTTTTCTTTTTGCAATACTGGGGGTTGAACCCAGGGCCTCGCGCTTGGATGCTCTGCAAGTGCTGGACCACTGAGCTGCACGCCTAGCCCATTTTTTTTTTTTTTTTAATTTTTTGAGACAGGGTCTTACTAAGTTACGCAGACTGCCTCTGGTCTCGAACTTGCAATCCTCCTGCCTCTGCCTCCCAAGCCCCTGGGATTACAGGCGTGCGCCACCGTGCCTGGCTCCTGTCTATTATTCTGAGACAGGGTCTCACTATGTAGCTGAGGCTGGTTTCAACTTCCTTCCTTTGCCTCCCAGTGTGGGGACCACAGATGTAGGTCACACCCAGCTATCCCCTGCTCCTACCACCCCATTCCCAGCTCCCTCCTCTCTCACTGGACCAAGGAATAGCCTCCAGCCTAGTTTTACTGCTTCTCCTGGCCCAGTGTGACCAATCCTCCCAGTTTCCCAGGGCTGCAGGAGTCCCCAGGGCACTGGACTTTAAGTGCTAAACTAGGAAAGTCTCAGGTGAATGAGGTGGAGTTGGTCAGCCTCCCTTGACCGCATTACAATCAGATCACATTACTCCTCTGCCTAGAGCCCTCTAACGATGTCTCATTTCACTCTGAGAAAAGGCAAGTCCTTAAAATTGTCTGCAAGTTTACCAGTGAGCTGGTGCCAGCCTGGATCCCCACTGGCCTCCCTCTGCTACCCCCCTGCCCACTTTTGGGGCTGTGCGTCTTCTGTCCTCTTACCAAAATGTTCTGACATCCACATGGTGTTCCCTCTCTGCCTCTGGACTTTATTCAAATGTCCCTTAGGTCTTCTCTGGCCACCCTGTACATATCCCCCTCCCCCACACTCCACACTTTCTATTCTATTTTCTTACTCTTTCCTGGAATACTATGCATTTTACTTATTTATGTGTATGTGTGTGTGTGGGGGGGTTGTTTGTTCATTTCTCCCCAGGTAAAGGAATGTTCCACAAAGGCCAGAACTTTCTCTTCTTTTCTGCCTTCTTCTTAGTTCTTAGAATAACTTATGGTACACAGAAGGCCCTTAACCACTTTGTTTTTGTTGTTTTATTTTTTTGCGGAGCTGGGGATCAAACCCAGGGCCTTGTGCATGTTAGGCTGCTCTATCACTGAGCTACAGCCCCAGCTTTCAACCAGTATTTATTGAATGTTCATGAATCTTTCCTGCCTGCTTCTACTTCTATCAATTGGCTGGCTCTTTCGTACCAGACCTTCAGCAAAGTCAGTGTCCTGCCCATGGGCAGCTGTTGCTTCTGGCTCAACCACCACCCTCCATGGCCATCGGGCTAACTTTCTCTGCTCTGTCTCCCTGCCTTGCTATTTTTAGTAGCACTTTGAGCTTTCTCTGAGCAGCTTCTGGCAGCCCCGTCCCACCCTCAGTTCATAGTACAAAACAAAGACATCACAGGCATTCCTGCCACCCTACCTGGTTCAGCCTCGGCGACTCCCCACTGAGCCAGGAGAATCAGCCACCTAAGCAGCCTCATCCTTAGGCTCACCTCTCAGCAAGTGGGTCCTCCAGAGCCGCCCCCACCGCAGGCAGACTTCCCGGCCAGTTGTTGCAGGCCGCGTGTCTGAGCAGAACTTCACCTTCTGTTACCTGTTTTTCAAGTCATCCAGGGCATCTGGCTCCTCTTTGCTTTTCCTCCTTTGCCCAGCAGGGTGTGAGCTGGGTTGGGCAAGGACATACACCAGTTAGCACAGGAGGGAGGTCTTCACACTCTTCAGTAAAAGCCACACCTGTCTAGCCAGATGCTGTGCTGTGTTAGGAAAAGTCCTTTATCTATCTATCTATCTATCTATCTATCTATCTATCTATCTATCATCTATCTAGCTATCTATCTATTAATGTTTTGCAGTGCTTAGGGATTGAACCCAGGGTCTTACACATAGTTTGAAGTGCTCTACCACTGGGCTGCACCCTTAATTTGTTTTTTTATTTCTTATTTTGAATCAGGGTCTCACTAAATTATCCAAGCTGGCTCTTGCCTCTGCTTCCCAAGTCACTGGGATTACAAACATTCACCACAGTGCCCAGGGAGAAAAAGTCCTTATCTTTTAGAGACATACAGAAGTTGTTAGGTGTCCTTGAGTTGGATCCGACTCATAGTGACCTTCATAGGATTTTTGATGGCTGATCGTTTTGGCATTGTTTCTGGAGTGAGCTGCCATGTCCTTCTCCCACTTTTGCAGTGCTGGGGATTGAACCCAGGGCCTCAGAGGGGGCAGAGCAGCTCTCTACCAACTGAGCTAAGCTCCAGCTCACATATAGAAATGTTATAGGGAAAATGATATGAGGTCTGCAATTTTTTTTTTTTTTTTTTTTTTCAGTACTGGGGGTTGAACCCAGGGCCTCGCACTTGCATGCTCTGCAAGTGCTGGACCACTGAGCTGCAGCCCCAGCCCATTTTTTTTCTTTTACTTTTTGAGACAGGGTCTTGCTAAGTTATGCAGACTGCCTCTGGTCTCAAATTTGTAATCCTCCCGCCTCCACCTCTTGAGCCCCTGGGATTACAGGCGTTTAACACTGCGCCAGGCACTGATCTCTGCAATTTGCTTTACAATAATCCAGTAGGCATTTCCAATCAGCAGCTGTAATCTCCAGGAAACTCATCCAACCTCAGTCACTGCGAGGCAAATATCATCAATTTTCTGAGTCACATTGCCCCTTCCCAGCAGAATTAACAAACTTGAATGAAATGGCTAGTGTTGGGCATTCAAGGAATTTTACCACTAGCTGGAGCTGCTCTAGCACAAATGAACCAGAATTTAGAGTCGCCCATTCATCGTGCTGGGAACCACATGAAATGCTGTGAGGACCAGGCAGCACCTGTCCTCTAGAGGCCAGGGATGGCGCTAGATTGTATCTCATCGAGTTAGGTGACTCAATAAGCCCAAAGAGAGGCCTGACTCAGACTGAGAATGATGAGAGGCTTCTGGGTGAAGGTGACATAGGTTTAATCCCTTTATTTCTTGTTGGAGTTTGTTGGTTGGTTTTGCAATGCTGGGGATTGAACCCAGTTCATGCTAGGCAAGCACTTTACCACTAAGCTATATCCCTGCCCAAACCAACTTAATCTTAATGTACAGGCAGGAGTTAGCAGAAGAGGAAAACTAGGAAGGAGGTTGTCCCAAGCAGAAGGAGCAACACCCATTGGAGCAGGAGCTACAGCATTGAAGGGAATTATGAGCATGATATAGGGCTGGGGGTCGTGAGGCTAGGAAAGCAGGCAGGAGTCAGCCTGCACTCAGGTGTTTGATCTGAGAGCTGTGGGGAGCCATGGAAGAGTTCTAATTAGGAACAAGACACAACTCAAAGCCAGATACAGTGGCACATGACTGTAATCCCAGCGACTCAGGAGGCAGAGGCAGGAGGGTTTTATGTATAAGGCCAGAGGCAGCCTACATAACTTGGTGAGACCTTGTCTCAAAATAAAGAGTAAAAAATGGTCTGGGATTACAATTGTAGAGCACTTGCAAAAGCATGCATAAGGCCCTGAGTTCAACCCCCCAGTACTACAAAAGAAGAAGAAAGAAAGGAAAAAAAGAAAAAAAAGACACAACCAATTGGCCTTTTTTTCCCCCCAGTACTGGGGATGTTGAATCCAGGGTCTTTCAACATGCTAGACAAGTGCTCTGTTACTGAGCTGCACCCCAACCTCCTTATTGTTGTTGTTAGGCGCTATCAAGTGGAGCCTAACTCATAGCAATCCTATGTACAATAGAACAAAACGCTCCCCAACAGTGCCATGCAGGGCACTGTCAGTGCTTCTCTGCTATTCATAGGATTTTCAATGGCTGATTGTTCCAAGATTGCTTTGGAAGTAGACTGCCACATCATTCTCCCATTTTGGGGGTGCTGAGGATCAAACCCAGGCCCTCAGAGAGCACAGAGCAGCACTCTACCAACTGAGCCAAACCCCAGCCCCTTCAACTCCCCTAGTTATTTTTTATTTTGAGACAGAGTCTCACTAAATTGTGTAGGCTGTCCGTGGCCTCGAACCCACAATCCTCCTGCCTTAGCCTCCAGAATTGCTGGAATTACAGTAGTGTGCCACAATGCCCAGCCCAATTTGCATTTTAGAAAGATGAATTTTTGGATAGAACAGCAAGGAGGCTAAGGCAGAAAAGTTGTCTTAGTGTATTTTGTTCTGCTATAATGGAACATCTGAGACTGAGTAATTTATAAAGAACAGAAATGTATTGGCTTACATTACACTAGAAGCCTAAGGTCAAAATGCTGACATGTTTGGCCTCCAGTGAGGCCATCCTCTTCTTCCAAGATGGCATCTTGCACACACATCCTCTGGAGAAGAGGAAGGCTGGACCCTCAATGGCAGAGGGTGTATCTTATACACCCTCTGGATGAGGGCATATTCCTTACATGGTCTGTTCCAAAAGAGACCAGGTTGTCCTTCAGAAATAGCAGACCCTCAGACAAGAAGTCCTTGGACATTTACTTGGGTTTAATACATATTGATGTCAGTTAGATTCTAGGCTCTAATGACCTCATGGTGAACAATGAAAGCTTCTGCCCTCATGGAGCTTACATTCAACAGGAGGATGAACATTGCACAGAAGACCCAGTGAAGGCTCTCAGGTCAGACTACCCACAGAACTTTGGCCCCTAGGAACAGTACAAGCTTTGCTGGGGAGTATATTGACATCACCCACAAATGACTAAAAATGCTACCACTCTGCCCCTGTTCAGGAACCTGGGTCACCCCCAGGAGGAGGGCATCAAAATAACCACCAATACTGATTTTCTTCCAGTTCAGAGGAAAAGGGGCTCAGAGACCAATCTCTGTTGATTTAATAAAAGTAAAGCAGTGTGACTTCTCTTGCCCAGGAGCTTGTGGCCTGATTCATAAGTGCTGGAAGGTATCTAGGGCACACAGAGTTCTACTTGGAAAGTAACTGGTGGGACTAGTGGGGAAGGAGAGCAGGCAAGGAGCCTAGGGCCACCTCCTTACCCAGGCCTGAGCAGAGATGACAGTGATGAGCCTTGAAATTCTCTCATGTCTGTCAGCTTGCCATATTGTGGGGATTTGTGTGTTACTGTGATGCTAAAAGCTATGCCATTGGTATTACAGACATCAGCACAGTAACATATAGTGGACAGGTTTCAACTGAGCTTCCAGACTAAGACAGACTAGGGTGTAGGACATGGCAGCTCACTTCCGAAACAATTAACCATTGAAAACCCCATGAATAGCAGAGAAACACTGTCAGACATAGTGCTAGAAAATGAGAGCCCCCCCCGCCCCAGGTTGGAAGGCACTCAAAAGATCCCTGGGGAAGAGTGGCCTCCTCAAAGTAGAGTCAACCTTAATAACAGGAATGGAGTAAAATCCCAGGGACCTCCATTTGCTGATGTAGCATGACTCAAAATGAGAAGGAACAACTGTAAACATCCATTAATCGTTGGAACATAGAATGTGCATAGTGTGAATCTAGGAAAATTAGAAATCATCAAAAGTGAAATGGAAAGCTGGGCGTAGAGGCACATGTCTGTAATCCCAGCTGCTTGGGAGGCAGAGGCGGGAGGATCACAAGAGTGAGACCAGAGGCAGTCTGTGTAACTTAGTGAGACCCTGTCTCAAAAAAGTAAGAAAAATGGGCTGAGGGTGCAGCTCAGTGGTCCAGCACTTGTAGAGCACGCAAGCACGAGGCCCTGGGTTCAACCCCCAGTACTGAAAAAAAAAAGGGGGGGGGGATCTTACTGAATGTGGAATTCTCAAATGATATTAATATCACACATAAGTAAAATTTTACTCAAGATCATTCAAAAGTGACTGCAGCAGTATACAGACAGGGAACTGCCGTAAAATCCAGCTGTATTCAGAACAGGTCATGGAACCAGGGACATCATTGCTGATGTCAGATAGATAATAACCAAAAGTGGAGAATAACAGGAAAGTGTCTATGTTTTATTGACTATGCAAAGGCATTTGGCTGTGTGGATCGCAACAAACTATGGATAACATGGCGAAGAATGGGAATACCAGAGCACTTAATTATACTCATGAGGAATCTGTACATGGACCAGGAGGACAGAACAAGGATACACTGCCTGGTTTAATGTCAAGAAAGGTGTGCATTTAGGCTGTATCCTTTCACCATACCTCTTCAATCTCTATGCTGAGCAAATAATCCAAGAAGCTCTTTGGAAGCTACAATGGCTAGACTGCATCTTATGTATTTTTGGATTTGTCAGGAGGGACCAATCCCTGGAGAAGGATGTCATGTTTGGGAGAGTGGCAGTTCAATGAAAAAAAGGAACACCCTCAACTAGATGGATTGACATGGTGGTTGCAACTATGAGCTTAAACATAAAAAAAGATCGTGTGCATGGCACAGTGTCAGGAAGTGTTTCGTTGTGTTGTACACGGGGTCAATATAAGTCAGGCCTGACTTGAAATTGGAATAAAGGGGGTGCATTGTGATTTCTCATAAACCCATCCAAGGGAGTGGTGGAGTCCCACTCAGCTTCTGCCTGGAGGGGCTTCTTTTAAACACCTCAGCTTTTTGATCATTGTCCCCATAAGATCCCATCACCATTACCACCACTAACCCATAAGACATCATTGTTGTTGTTAGGTGCCGTTGAGTCTGACTCATAGCGACCCTATGTACAGCGGATCGAAACACTTCTCAATTCTGTGCCAGGCACATCAAATGCATGTAAAAAAAGGTAGCCTTCTAGGCCTTTGTGTGTATTGGAAAAAGACGTTATCCACTCAGAAACAGCCAGGTATCAGGAATTTCTGCCCCCATTCAGCCCTCTGCAGGAGCCTTTTACCTCTGTGGTACTGGCTTTCCCTGGGGCAGACCTGACCAAGCTAGTTGAGTCCATGTTGGGTTGGCCGGAAAGGTGTGCAGATAGAAACCTGAGTGGTTTGGAGTTTGCCTTCTTTAATACAAAACAATCCCTTTTTCAAATTCCCCGAAGTATATATGCTACTCTTGGCAACTGTAATTTCCAGAAATCCTCATTGTCCTTGAGAGAAAAGTATGTTGGATAAAGCTGGTGAGAGGCAAGCATTCTTCACATTCATTTGGCCCTACAACCTCAGGAGTGCATATAAAACAAACACCAGGTAGCAAAGCCCTTGTGGGAGTGGGGGC
This sequence comes from Pedetes capensis, assembly GCA_007922755.1. Taxonomy (NCBI): domain Eukaryota; kingdom Metazoa; phylum Chordata; class Mammalia; order Rodentia; family Pedetidae; genus Pedetes; species Pedetes capensis. The sequence continues at coordinate 204,493 of VMDO01000353.1, read as the reverse complement.
TGGGCAGCCCTCAGGTGCGAATGACCTTTGTGCATTCCTGGCCTCAGCGTCTGGGAAGCCAGGCTGCAGCTGTGGTGGCTCAAGGGTTCAAGTCCACAGAGATCTTAGTAAAGGAAGGTGAGGAATAGGATCAAGACAGAATCTATGATTGCTGATATCTTGCCCAGGTACTCTAAAGCAAATATACATTGCTCTTTTGCACTCATCCATCCATCCATTCATTCACTCATTCATTTAACAAATATTTATTAAGTGGCCTCTGTGTTTCAGACACTGTACCAGAGGCTAGGGAAACAATGATGAACAAAAAGTTTATAGTTCAGTGAAAGAAATAGCCTTTAGACAGATTCATCCAGATAAATGTAAAAGTATACCTGTGACAGTGCCCAGTTTGGATGCCATTCTAAGGACTTTGAACTTTACTTATACACCATAGGGAGCCCTAAAGCTTTTGGAGTAGGATAGTGAAAAGATTATAGAATAATGATTTGAAGTTTCCCCTTTGTAGCAGTAGTGAATGATCCAAAAAAATAAATATCTAATGATAGGAGTCCTCAAATATTGAATATACCAATGACTGCCAAAAGAACCAACAGATCTACCCTAGAAGATGTGCAACCAGAGTCCTCCTTGGACTAAATGATGACTAGACTGTCGTACGCATTTTGGACATGTTGTCAGGAGGGACCAATCCCTGGAGAAGGACATGATGTTTGGGAGAATGGAAGACCCTCAGCTAGATGGATCGACACAGTGACTGCAACAATGGGCTTAAACATAAAAAAGAGGAGCCGGGCACGGTGGTGCAGGCCTGTAATCCCAGTGGCTTGGGAGGCGGAGGCAGGAGGATCGCAAGTTCAAGACTAGAGGCAGTCTGCATAATTTAGCAAGACCCTGTCTCAAAAAATAAAAAAATGGGCTGGGGGGTGCATCTCAGTGGTCCAGCACTTGCAGAGCATGCAAGCGTGAGGCCCTAGGTTCAACCCCCAGTACCACAAAAAAAAAAAAAAAAAAAAAAAAAAAAAAAAAAAAAAAAAAAAAAAAACATAAAAAAGATTGCATGCCTGGCACAGAATGGGGAGTGTTTCATTCTGTTGTACATAGGGTTACTATGAGTTGGACCCAGCTTGTTGGCACCTAACAACAACAACAGAACACATATACAAGGTATGATCAAAAGATTGGGTGAATGTTTAAATTAAAATACACACACACACCCACACACATATACACACATACACACACACATACATACATGTTGTTGTTAGGTGCCATCGAGTCGGTGTCCGACTCATAGCGACTCTCACAGGGTTTTCAATGACTGACTGTTTCCGGATTGCCTTGGGAGGAGATTGCCAGGCCCTTCTCCCATTTTTGCGGTGCTGGGAATTGAACTCAGGGCCTCAGAGACTGCAGCGCAGCACTCTACCAGCTGAGCTAAATCCCAGCCCATACATACATATATTACAGCAAAAGACACATTGTCATTAATCTCCCTCAAAATACTCCCTCTGGCTTTGAACACACTTATCCCACCATTCTTGCCACTTTCTAAAGCAGTTCTGGAAGCCCTCTTTTATAAGTGTCTTTAATTTGGCTGTTGTGGCTGCCTCAATGTCTTGGTTCAAATTGTTTACCTTTCATAGTCGTTTTGACTTTGGGGAAGAACCAGAAGTCACACAGTGTCAGATGTGGTGAATGAGGTGAATGAGGACACACTGTAATCTTTTTATTTGACAGAAATTGCCATACCAGAAGCAGCGTGCAACACAGAGCATTGTCATGATAAAGGATGAACCTGAAGACACTCACCAAAAGGACTTCCAGGATTGTTTTGGGAAATAGCAAGAATGATGGGATAAGTGTGTTCAAAGCCAGAGCGAGTATTTTGAGGAGGATTAATGGCAGCATGTATTTTACTATAATAAAGGTTTTTTTAAAATTTAAACATTCATCATAATTTTTGTTTACATCTCACATATCTTCTTTAAACTGAGATTTTTGTGATGGCTGATATTTTAAAATCTCAGAAAGCCAAGTGTGGGGGTACATGCCTGAAGACCCAGCACTTGGAAGGGCAAGGCAGGACAATGGTCAGGTAGAGGCCAGCCTGGGCTATATAGAGACACTGTGTCTCCAAAACAAAACAATACAGCATCATCAATACATCAACAAAAACAAACAAACAAACAAAACTCAGAGAAATTCTGAAGTTTGCCAAAACTAACAAACTGAGTATGGCCAAATCTTCACTGAGGAAGCCTGTTTCTGCTCTAGGTTCCTCATCTACTGCTTCTTGTTATCCCTATTCAAAACTAAAGTCAAAAAATACAATACAAAAAGAAAAAAAAATAAAATTTTAAAAACCACTAGAGTAGGTTTAGGATTAGCACAGCTCCCAGTGTGTGTATATATATGTTGTTGTCACTGGGTGCCGTTGACTCTATCAGACTCATAGTGACCCTACATACAACTGAACAAAACACTACCCCTAACTGTCAAGCACACAATCTTTTTGTGGAGCCCAATGTTGCAGTCACTGTGTTTCTTCTCATTTTGAGTTGTGCCACATCAGCAAAAGGAGGTCCCAAGGTCTTTACTCCATTCCTGTCATTAAGGTGGACTCTATTTTGAGGAAGTAGCTCTTCCCCAGTCATTTCTTGAATGCCTTCCAGCTTGGGGGGGTGCTCATTTTATGGCACTATATTTCGCAGTGTTTCTCGCTATGCACAGGGTTTTCAATGGCTAATTGTTTCAGAAGTGAGCTGCCAGGCTCTTCTCCCTAGTCTGTCTTAGTCTGGAAGCTCAGCTGAAACCTGTCCACCATAGTTGGCCTTGCTAGTATCTGAAATAGCAGTGGCATAACCTTCAGCATCACAGCAACATGCAAGCCCCCACAGCACAAGCTGACAGGCACCTGGAGATACATATATATGCATATGTTGTTTTTGTTAGGTGCTGTTGAGTCAGATCCAACTCACAGCCACCCTATGTACAACAGAACAAAACACTACCCTATACTGTGTCATGCCCAGCACTATTGTTAGTGCTTCTCTGCTATTCATAGGGTTGTTTGTTTGCTTGCTTTTTGTGGTACTGGAGGTTGAACCCAGCGCCTCGTGCTTGCTTACTTTGGTAAATTAGGAGTCTGGATTAAAGTGCTGGACCACTGAGCTGCAACCTCAGCCCATTTTTTTTTTTTTTTTTTTACTTTTTGAGACAGGGTCTCGCTAAGTTACGCAGACTACCTCTGGTCTCAAACTTGCGATCCTCCTGCCTCCGCCTCCCAAGCCCCTGGGATTATAGGCATTTGCTGCCACGCCCAGTTTCATAGGGTTTTTGATGGCTGATTGTTTTGGGAGTGGGCTGCCAGGTCCTTCTCCCAATTCTGCAGCACTCAGTATTCCCAGGTCTCCTTCCATCTAAGGACTCACCAGGCTCGACCCTGCTTAGCTTCTGAGATCTGATGAGATCAGACACCAGGGTGATATGGCTGTCGGCATATAAATATATTCATGTAATAAATGTATGGTGGAGAAAATAAAACTGACTGGATGAATAAAAAACTGATGACTTCAAGACACCTGAAGCCTTCTCCTTTCCTATCACTTCTCCTTTACCTGTCCCTTTCTTTCCCCTGCCTCTGCTGTAGTTCAGGCTCCCATCATAGCTACCATTGTCTTTAACCCAGACTCCTAATTTGCCAATCTCCTTCCCTCCATTCTCAGGCCATCCCAGCTTCTCTGTGTTCACTCACTTGCCAGCAAGGTCATCTGGAAACCTGGCAATGATCTTATAACTCCCCTGCTCCAGAACCTACAGTGACTCCATGGCTGAGGGGAAAATTCCAAAGTTTTTAGTGTGACATCTTAGACTTGGCACCATCACCCCTTTGTCGATGTCTCTGTTAGCATCTGTCCTTCTGGGCATACTTCTTTTGGGATTCTGTTTAAAATTCCAAGGGCTGGAGGTGTTGCTCAGTAGTAGAGTTTAGCATGCATGAGGCCTGGCTTCAGTCCCTAGTGAGCGCGTGCACACACACACACACACACACACACACACACACACACACAGAAGAAAAATTGCAAATTTTTATTAGAAAAGTGAATATAAGCTCCTTTTATGGTACTCTGTGTGACTATCATCAAAATACTGAGGATTCAGGGCCCAAAAGTGCCCACAGGGGTGAGAGGGTGAATGACAGGGAAGGACGAAGCGTCATAGGCGAGAGTTGAGTTTTGGAGTCATGTAGAGCTGGGTTCAATCCCAGCTTTTCTTCTTATTAGCTCTGTACCTCATGTTGATGACTTGGCCAGGCACACTGGTACAGGGCCCAAAGTTCACATGAACAATGACATAGATATGCATCCAAAAGTCAGTCAGAAACCCCTGACCAGACACCTTTGTAGAGTCACTAGCAATTTTAGTTTGTTGAGGCACAGGAATAGAGAGGTGTGGGCAGGATGTTCCCAGGATATGGGACTTCCAGTTTTTCAAAGAGTAAAATTATAACATTTTGGTTTAAGGATTTTTTTTTTGGGGGGGGGAGCTGGGCATGGTGGCACAGGCCTGTAATCCCAGCGGCTCGGAAGGCAGAGGCAGGAAGATCGCAAATTCAAGACAAGAGGCAGTCTGAGTAACTTAACAAGACTCTGTCTCAAAAAGTAAAAAATGGGCTGGGGGTGCATCACAATGGTCCAGCACTTGCAGAGCATGCAAGTGCGAGGTCCTGGGTCCAACCCCCAGTACCACCAAAAAAAAAAAAAAAAAAAGATTTATTTTTTGGCAGTGTTAGGGATTGAACCTAGGGCTGCGCACATACTAGACAAATGTCCTACCACTGAGCTACCTCCAACCCCTAAAGATCTTAATTGGTTTTTTTTTTAACTCTTTATTCCATAAAAAGAATAAGCATTCTAATGAGCTGAGCAGAGGAGTTTGGTTTTATAGGCAGAGAAAGGCTGAAACAAGCAGAAACAAAGAACAAAGGGTGGGTTGGTCATTTCAAAGTTGCCTTCCTTATAAAGCTTGAACAGGGAGATAAAACAATAGAAAAATACCTGGCTAACATCAGGTTACTTCAGTTTACCTTTTTTGTTTAAGGATTAGAAGGGAATTCATCATCATGACAATCAAAATTGGCCTGTTTGGGATATTTAATCATTATCACTCACGTCCCTTGATTTTTTGGAAGGTTAAACAGCTTAGTGTCGGTTTGGTGACTTGGAGTTGCATCATGAGTGACTCTACAACTCGCTACATCTCCAGCCACCACCACCACCCCCCAACCCCCTATTTATTTATTTATTTACTTATTTTGAGACATGGTTTCATTATGTAGCCCAGGCTGGCCTCAAACTCACATCCATGCTCCTGCCTCAGCCTCTCGAGTGCTGGAATTACAGGGGTGTGCCACCATGTGTGGCTCCATTTTGATTTTTAGTTTGGTATGTTGGTGCCCGGTGCAGGAACCTAATACAAAACAATGGCCCTGTGAGTTTTTGGTTGTTGTTGTTGTTTTGTTTTGTTTTGTTTTGGTGCTAGAGATAAAACCCAGGGCCTTGTACATGCTAGACAAGCAATCTACCAGTAAGCCACCTACCCACTCCTGTAATTTTTACTTAACAAGTTTTAAAATCAGGAAAGTCCTGGGCAAACAAAGACTATAGGTTGCCCTTAATCTTTGGCCCCTGGTAGCCTCATGTATTTAATCCAGTATGGCATACACAAATTATTTTCTCCATGTGTCTGCAATGTGGAAAAGGTTGGGGTGCTCAGTTTCCTTAGCTGTAAAATGGAGAGGACAGTAGTGCTACTTTCTTTGGTTGTCTTGAAGATTAGATGGATAAAGCAGAAACTTTTGACCCTGCCCTTTTGGCAGAGGCACACCCAGAGCCTATGCCTTTACCAGTTGAACGCTCTATTAGTGTAACAAATGTAGGGTAAAGCAACATGCTATGTTAAATCAGAAAAAGAAATGCAAACGCCTTACCTTAAAAACTAAGTACTTTCCTCGCAAGGTCACTCATAAGTAATGAGGAGCAGCTCCCTCCCAACCACTGACAATTCTTATAATTCTCACATGCACTGTTCTCCTTTCAAAGAGGGGTGCTTAGTCCATACCTTGGGGAAAGGAAAAATTCAGGCTCAATGTGACTAGAATGTGCTGTTCTTGACAGAAAGACAGAAGACGTTAAAGACCATCAGCTGCCCTCTCTCTCACTGGGCAGGATGGAGCAACTGCTGCCTCAGTAATAACATGATTATAATTGTTATATCGCTATTATCTTATGTAGTATGACAGATTCCTCTGGGCTGAACATGACCATCAGTCTCTGTCTGTAGAGTGACAGATTCCTCCAGGCTGAACATAGCCATCAACATCTTGAAGTAGAGCAGCTGTGATGACCTGGGAGCCCTTGACCCATAGTCACAACAACAAAATAGGATCGCCTACACAGCTAGGTGTGGTCCTTATAACGGTACAGGGCCTATTAGCGCTCCCTAGTGGAGGCGAGGAGAGGGCCACAAGGTGAGGCTCTCACAAGATCCCTTCCCCCATGAGTCCAACCACTACATAAGAGGGAAACTATTGGCTGGGGGCGGGGCTGGTCGGTGGTGCAGCTTTCCCTGGGACCACTTGGTGGGAACTCCTCAGAGGGATCTTTCCCAGTGGTGGAGCTATACATAAATGCTGCTCAGTGCTCTCTGTGAGTTACCCATAAGCCTATAACCCACCCCAATAAATTCATGGCTAACTTAGTGTAAGTGAACATGATCCTTCCTTTGGTCTGTCTGCAGCCTCTTGGTTTCTAGGAATGAATGGGTGCCTTCTTGGCATCTCCCAAGGAAAAACAACACAACATCATACTTTTTGAAACAAGTTCTATCTGTGAAAGGCCATGAGTTCATGATGGCACTCCAAATAGAAAATTCTAAATAGAAAAAGAACATAAAAAGTAGTTGAAGCACAAGAATGGTGACTCTAATAAGATATGTTTAACTTTTTGAAAATAATTAACATTAATACATGCGGGTATTTTGCTTCATTTAATAACTAGACATCTGTTTATAAAATGTACACACATACTTGTTCCCATCTGGGTGAGGAAAGCAATTCGCAGGTGCGTGAGAAGTCAAACAGACCCAGACAAAGTAGGAACCACAGAGGAGCTGATCCACTGGGCTGCACATACAGAATCACTAGGTAGGTAGATGGTAAGGACACTTGTCAACCATCCTAAGGAGTCCTGCTAACTTCACATACTCAATTCCTCCACTTGACTCAATTCCTCCTCTTCTACGAACGGAAGCTTCCAGGGACCTCTATGAATGTAACCAAGAAGGTATTAATAGGAATACAGGTACTTCTAGATTTACAGTGGGGTTACATACTGATAAATCCCATCATAAGTTGAAAATATTGAAGTAAAAATGCATTTAATTCACCCAACCTACAGAACACCTTAGTTTAGCAGCACAGCGCACTGCAGTCCATCAGTTGTTTCCCCTCCTGATCACATGGCTGACTAGGATTGCACTATCAGCACCCAGCATCACTGTCAATACCAGTACAGGTGTTATACCACCTATGGCTGGCAAGCCTGGGAAAAAGTCAGAAATCAAAATTTGAGGTATGGTTTCTACTGAATGTATATCACTTTCACATTTCCAGAAAGCTGAAAAATCTAAGTTGAACCATCATGAGTCAGGAACTGTCTGTGTGTGCATTTTCAAAATTGCAGAATTTTCAAAATTGCACATCAGTGTATCAAATAGGACAAGTGTATGTAGCGCATGCTAAGTGAGACTGATAAATTTTTGGCTTGTTTTTTGTGGTGCTGGAGATCGAACCTAGGGCCTTACACATGCTAGGGATGTGTTTGCCACTGTGCTGCACCCCAAATGCAGCCAGATAGGTTTTAAAGGACAATTTCTCCTCTTCTCAGTCTTGCTGTGGATTTTCCTGAGAGTTCTGTCCTGAGAGTAATGTGTGTACCTATTTGGACTAGAAAATGGAAGATTGCTCAGAAGTCTCTTTTACATGACAGGGAAACTTCAATTTGACAAAAGTAAACTTTGACAGATGAGATCACATACCTCGCCACACACTAAGTACCAAGTATTTTAGCACAGACTAAGAACTGAGCCTTTTATTCTATTAGATTATCATGATCTAGAAAATAAGTGCAAAAATATTTTTTTCTTTTTTCTTTCCTGTGTGTGTGTGTGTGGGGGGGGTGCTGGGGATTAGCCCAGTTCCTTGTGCATACTGGGCAAGTACTCTACTACTGGGCTACATTCTCAGTCCCCAAAATCTTTATTTTGATGTTTCCTATTGTGTTATATTTTAAGCTAAGACATTTTGGTGGGCTTCCTTCCTTTGTTCCTTCATCCGTTTCTTCCTTCCTTCCTTTTCTTCTTTTTGAGACAAGTTCCATTATGTAGCTGAGGTTGACCTAGAACTGTCCCTGTAGCCCAGGCTGGTCCCAAACTCAAGAGCCTCCTGCTTCACCTTCTTCAGTGGTGGTGGGATTACAGATGTGTGCCACCACATCTGGCGAACTTTTTCTGTTTTTCCATACTGAGGTGTTGAACCCAGGGCCTCTAACATGCTAGGCAAGTCACACCTCTATCCCCTTTTTTATTTTTTTGTGGGGGGCAGGGTCTTGCTAAATTGCACAGGCTGCCTCTGGCCTTGAACTCCTGATCCTCCTGCTTCATCCTCCCCAGCCCCTGGAATTATAGGCATGCTCTCTGGTGACTGGATTGATTTTTCTTTTTTATTTATTTCTTTACTTATTTTGAGGTACTGGGGGTTGAACCCAGGGCCTCACGCTTGCATGTTTTGCAAGTACTATACCACTGAGCTTCACCCCCAGCCCATTTTTTTACTTTTTGAGACAGGGTCTTGCTAAATTATGTAGACTGCCTCTGCTCTCAAAATTGCCATCCTCCTGCTTCTGCTGCCAAAGTCACTGGGATCACAGGCATGCACCACCAAACCCAGCTTGATTTATTTTTAAATGTTATGATCTTCTCAGCCAAATTTATGACTAATTGAACCCCAAATGAAGCTGATCAACCCAAGTCAAGCTTTATCTTAAATTCTCCAGAATAATGTAGTCTTAATAAGATCTTGGCCTGCAGCCGTAGCCCTGTGACATCCAATTCTGTCAGATCTCAGAAGCTAAGCAGGGTCAGGCCTGGTTAGTACTTGGATGGGAAACCGCCTGGGAACACCAGGTGCTGTAGGCTTGGGAGAAGGACCTGGCAACCCACTCCCAAAAATCAATCTGCTATTGAAAACCCTATGAATAGCAGAAAAGCACTGACAATAGTGTTTCGCCTGTTGTACATAAGGTTGCTATGAGTTGGATACCGACCCCACAGCGCCTAACTACAACAACAATAACAATTTCAAACATTTTATTCTATATACTATGAATAGGCTCTTATATGTCAGACTATGTGTGTTTTAATCACCTTACGCTTAATATGCTAATACCATCTCAGTATGCCTTAGGCTTTTGTCCTTTGCTCTATCTTATTTATTTCTCAGTGATTTAAAAGCTTATTGAATTACAGAATACAAAAGAAACAGCACACAAGTAACCTGGCTCACCAATATCTTTTGTTTGGCCTATCACAGTGCTTTAAAATGTTTAAATTTACTTATAACCAACTAAAATTCAAGAATTTTAGCCAGACATGGGGGTGCGTGCCTATAATCCTAGCAACTGGGGAGGCAGAGGCAAGAGGATCGCAAGTTCAAGGCCAGCCTGCATAATTTAGTGAGACCCTGTCTCAAAACAGAAAAATAATATTAGACTCGGGGTGCAGCTCAGTGGCAGAACACTTACAAAGTATGTGTGAGGCCCCAAGTTCAACCCCAAGTACTGCAAAAAAAAAAAAAAGTAAAATAAAATTAAGAAATTTTCATATAAAAATAAAACCTTCTGCTATCTGTTAAAAAATGAAACAAAGAAATACTTAGATGTCCTGGTAATGTTGAGTCCACATTCTTTATGTCAGTTATTATTCATCATTATGCTGTGTATTTCTTACTGTGAAGTAAGAAAAAAAAATTAATGTGTTCTCACTGTTATCCAGACCATTGTATTTACAGTTTTCTTGCTGGAACCCCAGTTAGCATTAGAATGTTTGATCCAGTTATAGTATGTTCCAGAAGGCATAGTAACTACAAAGGATGGTGGACTTAGCCTTCCTGGGTTTGAATGCAAACTCCAACAATTTAGCTTATCTGTGACTCGACTGCCTCATCTGTAAAATTACGACAGTATTACCTACAGGCATCACAAGATTGAGCCAGTAGCCGGGCGCCGTGGTGCACGCCTGTAATCCAAGTGGCTCAGGAGGCAGAGGCAGGAGGATCACAAGCTCAAGACCAGGGGCGGTCTGTGTAATTTTGCAAGACCCTGTCTCAAAAAGTAAACAAATGGGCTTGGGGGGGGGTGGTGCAGCTCAGTGGTCCAGCACTTGCAAAGCCTGCAAGCGCGAAGCCCTGGGTTCAACCGCCAGTACCATTAAAAAAAAAAAAAAAAAATTGAGCCAGTAAATGTAAAATGCTTAAGATAGTGCCTGCAGTTTTAGAAAAAGCACATAAAATGGCTCAGGAGCCCAAGGACAATGTCTTATTGAATCTCAGAATGTGGAACAAAGGAGGCAGCAGAAAATATTTTATAAGAAATGAACAAAAAGGCCTGTCTTCGAGTACCTATTTACAGCTTCATCCTCGGGGGGACACAGACAACTATGTTACATGAACAATAGTTGAATGTGGAGGACAGGGGTGTGTCCTGGTGGAGGATGTCGCCATCCTCGGATCTTTGAAAGGGCCGTCATGGGTAAGAGAGTGACGGCTTCTTAACGCTTTACTGAGGAGAATCAGGCACTGCAAGAAGAGAATTTCACTTCTTATGGAAAACAGCAAGCAATCCCACGAGGTGCAGTGAGTCTCAGGGGTGTGTGAATGTCGCGTAAAGACGCGGAGGGAATGGCGCAGCAGGAATTTTACCACAGCGTTTTGGATTAAGCGTCGTCTGATTACAGGCGGTTTGGCGGGAACAGGAGGACTCTGAACGGAGGAAGTGACGTAAGGACACTCATTGGCAGGGGCGGGATTACGCCTGCTGCAGAAGCGTTCTTTTGATTGGTTGTTTTCCTGAGATATCGTCCTATCAACCTCTCGCAGCCTGTTTCTCTCGCTTAAATTGTGGGTTTTGCCCTGAATAAAGATGGCCGCCGAGGCTTCCATCCACGCGGAGGGCAGTGCGCGTCCTCAGAAACCTGGACGCTGACTGGCTTCCTCATTCGCTGGAAGCAGTTTGTGGCGCCAGAAAAAAGTAGATACAACTCCGGGGCAGCTACACATTTCTGAGGTCTTCGGCAAGCCCACCAGACCAGAGCCTTCTGGGCCTCTTTCCCGAGGGAATCGCGACCAAGATGTGGAATAGTAATGATGAGTGGGGAAGGGGAGATGACAGAGAATCGCAGGAGGGTCTCAAGAGGGCGAGCCTTGGGTCGGAGACGCGTGTCGCGGCAGGAGGAGGGAAGCACGGAGGCGGCGTTTGAGGGTCAAGATTAGGGAGATGAGGCAGTGTTTGGGGGCACGTAGTCTCAGAGAACCTTCAGGTTTTCCAGAGACTCGGAACGCAGCGTAGATACCAATACTGTTGTTGTTTTTGTTGTTGCTCAAAACCAGGTGGATTTGAAAGTTATAGCAGCTCCACCTATGGGGGAGCTGGCGGCTACACCCAATCTCCAGGGGGCTTCGGATCGCCAACACCTTCTCAGGCTGAAAAGAAATCTGTAAGTTGAACGAGTATTGTATTGTTTTGATTTTTATCGTATCCTGAAGCTCCTGACTCACTTATGAGAACATTTTTGCAGCAAAGGAAGGGTGTTAAACATGAACTGATTTGAAAATACTTGGTTATTTTCCATGTTTCCTAAAATTAAGTGCTGTAAAAGTGTAAAAATGAAATCTTCCCAAATTTTGCATCCATTCTTTCCTCCGTTTTGTTTTGATACCTAATGATACAGCACGACTCAAAATGAGAAGAAACACAGTGGCTGCAACAATGGGCTGAGACGTAAAAAGGATCATGTGTATGGCGCAGTCTGGTAGTCTTGTTCTGTTATACATAGGGTCGCTATGAGTCAGATATGATTCCACAGCACCTAACAATGAATCGGTCTTATGGAAAAACTCTGAACTTGTATTAATAGTCTTATTACATTCTTCCTGTGTTTGAAGTAATTTTCTAATTAAATGTAGTAATAAGGGGGAAAGGGCATGATTTCTCTGACACTTTGCTTGCAGTGTATCATCGGACACATTGGTTAGACTTCTTGGGAGTCAGTGTGGCATTCATTAAATTGGGTTAATACATACCTTACAAGGTTGTGGGACTAAATATTATATACAAAGTGCCTGCCTTGTAGTTGTCACTTTGAATACAGTAAATAGTCTCTGATATATTATTATTAAAAAGAACATGGAGGTGGGAGCCAGACTACATAGGGTCTAAAATTATTTTTGCTTTTTACTGACAAAAATTATTTTAATAACTTTAGTGAAGCAACTCAGAGCCTGTGTCCCTTCATTTTTCTCATCTGATAATGGTACTAGTGTCAGCGGGCTCAGGGATGCTGTATCCCAGTGTTACTGCCTGCCCTGAGGAGTCCCCCTTTTCATGACCTCCACTCGGGAGATGCCAGGTCCTTGGCTCTGTCGCAGAAAAGTATTTTAGGATAAGTCAGTAAGAGAGAGAAGCAGTTTGAAGTTTATTAAGTAAAGGAAATGGATAGTACACACTTTGAAATGAGTGTGGACATCTAGAGAGGAGCACCCCTAGGTTTCTTTACAAGAGATATATGTATAATTTGGGGCTTTTGAAGTTATATTGCTCAGTGGGGTCCCAGCAGGTATTTGGAATAGAGTTACAGATTGGGAAAGGAGCATTGTTAAAATGCCTAGGTTGGGATAGTCGAGGAAATTCGTAGTATATCTAGTCTTAAGGACTAGATTGCCTAGGTCCGTTAACTTTAGTTATAGTCCAGAATCTGGGTGTGTACATTTTATAAACTAATTGCCTAGGTCTGTTAACTTTAGGGAAGCACTGGTTCCTACGCCAGCAGTTCTCAACAGCAGCCTCTCTTTTGGTTGTGCTGGAATTCTTGGCTGATAAGACTTAGACCAGATCCTGGGCTGAAAAAGCCCTTTCCTTCCCATGTTCCCCAGAATTTCCCTGTCTTTCTATCCTACCTCACTAGTACTACTCATAACACAGGGGTGGTCCTGAAAATTGATAAATGAGGGAATGTGTCGGAAGATGATCTGTAGAAAGCTCTCTGAAGGTCTGTTACTGACTCTTTCAAAAATGAGTTTGCATTTAACAACTGCTATCGATTTCATCCTGTAAGTATAAGGCTCCTTTGGCTTCTTTTAAGGTGTCACTCTGATGAGGTGTTAAGATTCATTGTGAGCAGATTGTGTGTTTGGTGTATAGGAAGTCAAGCCTTTACCTAAAACTGTTCATTTAGCCGGGCACCATGACACATGACTGTCATCCGTGCTCCTCAGGAGGCTGAGGCAGGAGAATGGTGAGTTCGAGCCCAGAGGCAGCCTGCACAATTCAGCAAGACCCTGTCATTAGAGGTGAGGCTCCAAGGTAGACCATGTGCCCAGCATGTTCAAGGCTCTGGATTCAACCCTTAGTACTGCCAAAACAAACAAACAAACAAACAATAACAAAAAAAGGAAAAAAAGAAAACAACCAACAAAAAACCTGGTTAATTCAAGAGTGTGTGTTGGTAGGGGGAGAAAATCCATCGATAATTCCTTTACATTTGGACAATGCTTTATATTTTTCATATAAATTATTTCAGAGAGGTTTTTTTTTTGTACTGGAGGGTTGAATCCAGGGCCTCGCACATGCTAGGCAAGTGCTCGACCACTGAGCTATAACCCTAGCTCCTGCTTTATTTTTTTATTTTCAGACAGGGTCTCACTAAGTTGCTCAGGCTGCCTCTGGCCTCAAACTTGAGATCCTCCTGCTTCAGCCTCCGAGCAGCTGGGATTACAGGTGTGCACCACCATGCCTGGCTTATTTTGTATTTTGTAGAAGTGCATATTGTTTACTTCTGCATACAGCAGAGGCTCAGGTATATTTAGAGACCATCAGCATATAGCACTAGTGTCAGACAGTGCGCATGTGAGGCTGAGCAGATCTGAAATCTGGAAAGCAGCTTTTCTTTTATAGTTTTCTTTTTCTGGAAAACCAGAAGGAACTTTGGTTCTCGTTTTCCCGCTGCTCGCCCCCTTACATCCTTCTCTTCTTTTTGTTGTGCTGGCCATAGAACCCACGGCCTTGTGCAATAAGCACTCCCAGCACCCAGCACTTCATTTTTCTCACTTTGTTTTTCTTGAAGGAGAAAAATGATAGGTTATTAATTCTCTTTTTTGTTGTTGTTGTTTTGTTTTGTTTTTGTTTTTTGAAACAAGGTTGTATAGGCCTGGCTGGTCGAGAACTCAAAGCAATCTGCCTACCTCAGCTTCCTGAGTGCTGGGATGAGAGGTACACACCACCATGCCTGGCTTGTTGTTGTCAGGTGCCCTTGAGTCATGTCCAACTCATAATGATCCTCATAGGGTTTTCAATGGCTGATTGTTTCAGGATTGCCTCGGGAGTGGATTGCCATGTCCTTCTCCCATTTTTGCAGTGCTGGGAATCGAACTCAGGACCTCAGAGACCGCAGAGCACTGCTTTACCAGCTGAGCTAAATCCCAGCCCTTGCCTGGCTTAGATTACTAATTCTCATCTTTTCTTCCCAAACGTAACTATTTTTCTCCATTCTGGTTATTAGAATTTTTAATCTCAGAATCTCCAGGCTTAGTTTTACGTTAAGACAGCTTTCAAGTTGGGTGGTGGTGCACATCCACAATCCCAGGCAGGAGGATCACAAGTTGAAGGCCAGCCTGGGCTACATAGTGAGACCCTGTGTCAAAGAGTGGGGATAACTTTCAGAGAAAGTTGTTGGTTATAAGCTGGAGGCTCAAACTCAGGTCTTTCTTTCTTTTTAAATCTTATCTTTTCCACAGTAAATTAGATAAAAGCCCTCTCATTCTTTTCTATTGAGTATAAATTTGTTATATTTGGTTCAGATTTCTAACTCTGTCCATTTTTTACCTATAAAAATGGTGATTAGATACAGTGTGGTTCATACAAAGTTATTAATGTTATTTCTTTTTTTCAAAGTTAAACATGACTTGTGCAGGCATACTCTGAACCTGTTTGGAACAAACCAAGAACTCCTTATGATCAGTTCCTGGCATGTAATATTTGCTCAATAGAAAGCAAAAGATAGAAATATTTGATTTAAGATTAATTTGAAGACATTATTAACACTTCAACCATTTCCCCTATGTAATTTTTTCCCAGAGAAGTAATACTATTTATTGGATTACCTGTGTGCAGCGATTGGTATTAGCACTTTATATATATTATGTGTTTTGTTGAGAATTTGAAAGGTAGATATCCTCAATTTTTAGAAAAGGTGATGGCATGTCCAGGGCTATAGATCTGGGACTTCAGTACAGGTATAGAGGACTATCTGGTCCTAGAGCTCATGTTCTTGCTGTTTTATTGTATCGGTTCTAAGTTTATGCTGAAGATACAGTGAAAAATCTCAGCTGTGATAAATAAAAACAGAAAATTGAGTACATTAGGAAGTAAAACCTGGGACCTCTACAAAGTTTAGATCTATAATTATTAATGTAGTATATAACTCCACCTATAAAATACTGTAGGATATGATGCAGTCCAGATAATTGCAGAGGTGCCAAAGGCCTGGCACCACCAGCATATCGGCATACTGCTCCCGTGGCATGCCTCTTTCTCCCAATGTCTCTCTGACCTATTCCTACTTCTAGCATTCTTCCCTAGCTCAGAGTTTGTCTGGAGTCCAGTGTTGGAGCAGGGATGAGTGTAGCTCACAGGAGAGGGCAGCAGTGTGTAGAACCAAGAGGGTCAAAGAAAGACAGCTACATTCTCTCCTTGGAGCTCTTCCTCAGCTCCTCTTTCCTGGCCCCAAAATGCTTAGACAGCAGTGGGGGTGATTAGCTCAGAGCTGAGGCCTTCACGGACTTTGCTTTCTCCACCAGTAACAGCCAGGTGTGTTTCTTTCTAACTTGATCCTGCCTCTTGTATCACATTTATGTCATGGTTTGTTTTACAAAATGGGATTGTGTTTTTGATGCTGCATTATGATTCACTATTTTTAATTAAGTTACAGGAAATAAGTTACAGGAAATAAATAATATACCATAAAATAAAATTGAAAGGCACAGCTGATCCTTTCATATCCATATTAAAAGCTGCTACAGATATAAAGAATTTATATACAGATATAAATAACTAACATAGTAATTGCTAATATTTATTGAGCGCTTGCTTTGTGCCAACTAGTATTCCAAGTGCTTTGTCATATACTTAATTTATGTATTTTTTCTCTTCAGAGAGCCAGAGCACAGCACATTGTACCCTGTACCATATCCCAGCTACTTTCTGCAACTCTGATTGATGAAGTGTTCAAAATTGGGAATGTTGAGATTTCACAGGTATATAAAAGAGTCTGTAGAAGAGCCACTTAATTATTTAAGAATGAAATAAGGCTTGCTTTCTTTAAAAGTACATAAACATTGCTTCTATTTCCAGGAAAACCAAATTCTTTTTTTTTTTCTTTCTGTTTTTCCTAACTTAGGTCACTATTGTGGGAATAATCAGACATGCAGAGAAGGCTCCAACCAATATTGTTTACAAAATAGATGATATGACAGCTGCACCTATGGATGTTCGCCAGTGGGTTGACACAGATGTAAGTGACTATTTTGGGATCAGGGTGGGGTTCCTTTGGGACTTTAGAGATGTTGAACTTTTTTATTCTTAACATGTTAAAGTTTTTTCCTAGCATAAAAATAATACACAAGCAAGATATCACAGACAAAAAAACCCTGAAATGAAAGGTTAGTAGATTTGACTCTATAAAAGTTTAAAACATTCTAAATTTCCCAAAATGCCATAATCAAAATTTAAAGGCAAGTGACAGGAAGTAGTAGAATGTAAATACCATGAGAAGGAACTTTTTCTTAATCCCCGCTGTGTCCACAGTACCTAGAATAGTGCCAGTCTCATAGTGGGCCTTGATTAAATATCATTTAAATGAATGGGAAGAATATTTACACATATTACTAACATTTTAATTTTTAATTAAAAAAAGGTCTACAGAGCAAAAATCGCAACAGTTATTTAGGAAAATGGACAAATAAAGATGTACAAGTAGTTCATAAAAGACTAGGTACAAATGGCAACAATAATAACAAAAGCAGATAAATGTTGAGATACCTTTGTTTTTGTTTTTCCTGTGTTTTTGAGACAGTGTCTCATTCTGTAGCCCAGGCTTGCCTCGAACTGACTATATACATCAAGCTATCCTCAAATTTACATCAACCCTCCTGCGTTAGCCTTCCAAGTGCTGGGATTATAGATGTGTGCCACCACACCTGGTGAGATAACATTTTTAACTAATTAGGTTGGCAAAGAAAACAAGAATGTCAATATCCAGTTCTGGTAAGAGCAGCACCTAGCACAGTGCCTCTAACACTAAGAAAATTCTTAACTTGCCGAATGTGGTGGCGCACACCTAATGGTAGCTGTAATCCCATCACTCGGAAGGCTGAGGCAGGATCAACAGGAGTTTGAGGCCAGCCTGTTCTACGTAGCAAGTTGCAGGCTAGCCTGGGCCACACAGTGAAACCCTGTCTCAAAACAAAACAAAACAAAACAATCAAAAGCCAAGCACCATGGCACATACCTATAATCCCAGCAACTCTGGAACCTGAGGCAAGAGGATAGCAGGTCTGAGGCCAATGAGAGCCTGCAAAACTTAGCAAGATGCTGTTTCAAAATAAAAAAGAAGATCGAGGTGCAATTCAGTGGTAGAGCACTTGCCTAGCATGTGAGAGACCATAGGTTCAACCCACAATACTGAAAAAAAAACCCTAAAAGACATTTAATAAACATGTGTTGAATGATTTGTCACTTTTTTTGGTAAGGAAATGGATACCATACTACCCTGATAGTATGAATATAAACTGATATGCTGTTGTTGTTGTTAGGTGCCATTGGATTAGTGTCCAACTCATAGTGACCCTGCATTCAATTGGAGAAACACTATTGTTAGTGCTTCTCTGCTATTCATAGGGTTTTCAATGGCAGATTGTCTTTTGGGAATGGGTTGCCAGGTCCTTCTCCCAAGCCTACAGCACCTGGTGTTCCCAGGCGTTCTCCCATCCAAGTACTAACCAGGCCTGACCCTGCTTAGCTTCTGAGATCTGACAGGATTGGATGCCACACAGCTGTAGGCTCTGAACTGATACAGCTGTTTTAAAAAATCAGCCTGTATCAAAATCATCAATTAGAAAAATGATGACCTACAACTCCACTGCCAGGGATTAACATTAAGGAAATAATTAAAGACATGCACCAAGATTCAGTTTAAAAATGTCAATCGTTGCTGGACACAGTGGCACATGCCTATAATCTCAGTGACTCAGAGTGCTAAGGCAGTAAGTTTGCAAGTTCAAGGTCAGAGATAGCCTTTGTAACTTAGACCCTGTCTCAAAAGTAAAAAGTAAAAAGATGGGTTGAGGATGCAGCTCAGTGGTAGAGTACTTGCAAAGCATGTACAAGGTCCTGTGTTTAACACCCAGTACCACAAAAAAAAGAATGTGGATCATAACATTATTTATTCATAATAATGAAAAACCAGTAGTAAATAGCAATTGCTAATAAACTATGGAATATTTATAAAATGTTGCAAATGATGTAGAAGTATATGCATTGTCACAAAGAATTGTTTACTATAAGTTGTTGAGAGCGGGGAAATCATGTTGCAAGATAATATGCATGGTCTAGACATATCTTTACAAAGTAAGCTGTATAACAGTACACAAACATGGAGAAAAATACTTAAATTATGCATTTTATTCTTTTTGTTTTATTTATTTATGTATTTATTTACTTGAGATGAGGTCTTGCAGTGTTGCCCAGGCTAGCCTCAAACTCCTGTGCTCCAGTACTTTTCCCACATCAGCCACCTCAGTAACTCAAACTACAGGCATGTGCCTCCTCACTTGGTTCCTTTTTATTTTTTATTTGATAAGAAAGCTTCTTGGCTTTTTTGGGGTTTGTGGCTTTTAAAAAACATTCATTGTAGAAAATCTTTTTTAAAAGCTCTTTTTTCCTTTGAAACCACATGTCATCTGTGGATAAATAATAGGGTAGTTAATGTGTTCTTTTTGGGAGATGGACCCAGCAACCCACTCCCAAAAGTCAATCTGCCATTGAAAACCCTGTGAACAACAGAGAAGCACTGACAATAGTGTTTCACCTGTTGTATGTAGGGTCTCTATAAGTCGGATACCGACTCAACGGCACCTAACAACAACAACAACAATGTTAGGCAACTGCTGTATAATCTGCTCTTTTCACTCAAAATGCTGTGGAACTGATTTTTGATGTTAATATAGATTTACATCATTATGTTTAGTGACTGCCTATTCCATGCTAAGACTCCATCATTCCTTACATAACAGTAAACCCAATCAAGAAACATTTAGCTTGTTTCCACTCACTTACTATTGCAGACAGTACCCCAGTGGGTATCTTATGCACATCTCTTTATGATAACACAGTAATCTTATGATGAGTTTCTAAAATTAGGTTTTATGGAGGAATATAACATATTTTACTTTTTTTTACCTTCTTCCGTAAAGGTACTGATTTTACACCTCAATAGTATATAAGAATGCCCAGTTAGTTTTCCATACCCTTTCTAACAGTGAGTTTTGTGAATCTTAAATTTTTGTCAGTATGATACTTAGACAAAATAGTTCTGTGCCAGTCATGATGGCACATGCCTATAGTCCCAGCCACTCAGGAGGCAGGAAACAGGAGGATCATGAGTTTAAGGCCAGAGGCAGCCTATGTAACTTATTGAGATCCTGACTCAAGATAAAATATGGGGCTGGGGGAACAGCCCAAAGGTAGAGTACTTGCAAAGCATGTACGAGCCCCTGGCTCAACCCCAAAATACTGCCAAAAAAAAAAAAATCTTTTCATGAGATTTTTATATTTCTGTTTTTTTGACACAGGGTTTTGCTTTATAGCCCAGGCTGGCCTCAAACTTGAGGCAGTCCACCTGCCTCAGCCTTCTGAGTACTGAGATTACGGGTGTGTCCCAGCACACTCAGCTACAAGTTTTCTTGTTTTTATTTTTATTTCTTTGGTTTTAGTGAGATTGAATTTTTTTAACTCTTTAATATTAATTTGTAGAGATTTTGTAAAATTTCTCCTTAAGGCTTTTGATTCCCCCCCTGCAGGAATAGTTATTTTTATTTATAAGAGCTTGAAAAATAATAACCTCTTATCATAAGTTGCAAACCATTTTTCTAGTCTTTTTTGTTTTGTTTTGTTTGCATCGCTGTTGCTGGGGATCCCACCTGAGGCTTTGTACATGGGAAGCATGCACTCTACCACTGAGCTATAATCCTAGCCCCAAAATATTATACTACTTTAATTATTTGTATTTCCGTCTATTATTCCTATGGTTTCTTCTCTTTTTTTTACAACAAAACTTTTGATCTGTTTGGAATATATTTTAGTAAAAGGAAAGAAGTAGAGAATTAGCTTTCCTTTTCCCAAGTGTTTTTTTATTTTATTTGGTTTGGTTTTTTGGATTTTGGGTTTTGGACTTACTTTTGCGGTACTAGGGGGATTAACCCAGGGTCTGGCACATACTTTGCAAGTACTCTGCCACTAAGCTACACCCCCAACACCTTTTTTACTTTTTAAAATTGAGATAGGATCTCACTAAGTTACCTAAGCTACCTCAGGCCTTGAACCTCTGTCCATCCTGCCTTCTCCCAACTCACTGGGGTTACAAGTGTGCACCACCATGCCCATTCCCACATGGTTTTAAAATGTTCTACATGGGAACACAGCATTTTATCTATGGTATAGATTTAATATGTAGTTGTTGTTGTTAGGTGCCATCCAGTCAGTATCCAACTCATAGCAACCCTCATAGGGTTTTCAATGGCTGACTGTTTCGGGATTGCCTTGGGAGTGGATTGCCAGGTCCTTCTTCCATTTTTGCGGTGCTGGGAATTGAACTCGGGACCTCTGAGACTGCAGCACAGCACCCTACCAACTGAGCTAAATCCCAGCCCCAATATGTAGTAGTAGTATTGATAAATAGGTAGAGTGAAATGCAAAAGAAAACTTGATTTCCAGATGATGCAATTTCAAGTGCTCTTTTATTTTTAAATATATGGTTTTTTTTTTTTCAAAAATGGTCCTTGGTTTCCTAGTTTTCTAAAGTCGTATTTTTATAAAATCAGAAAAGAACTTTCAAAATCAAGTAACTTATTTTTCTAATAAGTTGTTGTTGTTGTTGTTGTTAGGTGCCATCGAGTCGGTATCCGACTCATAGCTACCCTCGTACTGTACAACAGGGGAAACATGATTGTCAGTGCTTCTCTGCTGTTCATAGGGTTTTCAATGGCAGATTGATTTTTGGGAGGGGGTTGCCAGGTCCTTCTCCCAAGCCTACAGCTTCTGGTGTTCCCAGGTGGTCTCCCATCCAGGTACCCACCAGGCCCGACCCTGCTTAGCTTCTGAGATCTGACGGGATCGGATGCCACAGGGCTACAGCTGCAGGCTTTCTAATAAGTACCATATACATATTCTAGAAAACTCAAGAAAGATGTCGTAAAATCATTTGTAATGATCTCAGTTGACCTTTGTTCACATTTTTGTGTATATTTTCCCCTACATGGGAAGTGAAGCTTTTTTCCATGTGTCACCATTGGTCTTCCCATACAGTAAATAGAATGTTATGTTATTGCTTTCAACAATGTGGAGAATTTCATTATATAAATACATACTTTCTGTTAGATATTTAGGTTGTTTAAAAATTTTTAGTATTATAAACTATGCTAGGATGAATCTAAATCTTTTTTCTTTTCTTTCTTTTTTTTTTTTTTTTTTTTTTTTTTTTTTTTTTTTTTTTTTTTTTTTTTTTTTTTTTTTTTTGCAATAGTTGGAGGTTGAACCCAGGGCCTGACACATGCTTTGCAAGCACTTTACCATTGAGCTGCACCCCCAGCCCATTTTTTATTTTTTATCTTGAGGCAGGGTCTTACTAAGTTATGCAAGCTGCCTCTGACCTCAAACCTACAGTCCTCCTGCCTCCACCTCCTGAGTTGTTGGCATTATTAGACATGAGCCACCACACCTAGTGGATAAATCTAAATCTTAATGCATGTTCTTGTTTCTTAAATTACTAAAACTAGGATTGCTATGCTGAAAAGTATCCATCAAAAACCTATGTGCCTGAAAGCACTGAGTAAGAGTCATATTTTTTTTTTTGGCGGTACTGAGGATTGAACCCAGGGCCTCACGCCTGCATGCTTTGCAAGTGCTGGACCACTGAGCTGCACCCCCCAGCCCATTTTTTTACTTTTTTTTGAGACAGGGTCTCACTAAGTTACACAAACTGCCTCTGGTCTCGAACTTGTGATCCTTCTGCCTCCGCCTCCCGAGCCACTGGGATTACAGGCGTGCGTCACTGTGCCTAGCTAATTGTTTGTTTTTTGTGATGTGTATACGAGGTCTGATTAAAAAAAGCAGTGAATGTTTAAATTTTAAAAAGTTTTTATTACCATAAAAGACACAGTACCATTAATGCCCCTAAAAATATTCCTCATCTTCGAACACACTTATCCCATCATTCTTGCCATTTCCTGAAGCAGTTCTGGAAGTCTGTTTTGGTGAGGTTTTTTAGTTTCATCTTTCATCATGACAATGCTCTGCATAACACATCGCTTCTGGTACAGCAGTTTCTGTCAAATAAAAACATTATGGTGTGTCCTCATCTACCTTATTCACCAGATCTGTCACTGTACAACTTCTAGCTCTTCCCCAAAGTAAAAATGACTATGAAAGGTAAACATTTTGAACCTATTCAGGACATTGAGGCAGCCAAGACAGTGGAACTAAAGACATGAAAGAGGACTTTCAGAAAGTGGTAAGAATGGTGGGATAAGTGAGTTCAAAGTCAGGGAATATTTTGAAGAGGATTAATGACAATGTGTCTTTTACTGTAATAATATTTTTTATTTAAACATTCACTGTATCTTTTGATCACACTCATAACAGAAATTTGGAACTGAAAGTTACCTATGAAGGTATTTTTATTCTGCTTTCTGATTGTGCAAAAATTCTAAAAATCAGGACAAACTAATTAATGCCATATGATGATTTAGCTCTTCTACTTTATAGCTTTTTCTTTCTGTACATAATTTAGAAATTTTAGAGAGGCTTTCACCAGTATCACCGAAACTTTAGTGATGTTTGTATTTTATCTGTTAGGATGCCAGTAGTGAAAACACTGTGGTTCCTCCAGAAACATATGTGAAAGTGGCTGGTCATCTGAGGTCTTTTCAGGTAAAGTCAGATTAAAATGACAATTTAAATGTATTTGCATGAAGCAATTTCTAGATTCATGTCTGGATTGAGGATACTTTAAGTCTCCATGGTTTTTTGTTATTGTTGTTTGGGTTTTAGGATTGTTCATGTGTTTTTGAGATAGAACCTTGCTGTGTAACCCAAGCTGACCTGGAACTCACTATGTGGATCAGGCTGGCCTTGACAGTGGTCCACTTGTTTTTGCCTCATGAGGGCTGGGATTACAGGCATGCACCACCATGCCAGCAAAGACTCCATGTTTAATGGGAAGTTATTTCATTAGTCTCTTCTTTGAGGTGTAATAACTATTTTTCACCTTAGTGTAAAAGTAACAAAATGGTAGAGAAAGAATAGAATCTCCATCTACATTTGCCAGCTGTTTCATCCATTAGCTATAGAAAGCAGAACACTGGAGTCAGACTAGGAGACTAGACTGTGCTTTGTAACCTTGTGCAAGTCGGGAATATCTCTGAGCTAAATTTGTTTGTTCCTTCATTATTGACTATATTACTCTTGAATTAAAATTTATAAGTATACAGCAGACATTTTCTCCGTATGGGCAAAGTGTTATAACCAAGAAAAGAGCCACAATGTTTTGAAATGAAATTGACTTGAACATGCTGATCCTTTCTTTACATTTTCCTCTTTATTTTAATAGAACAAAAAGAGTCTGGTAGCCTTTAAGATCATCCCCCTGGAGGATATGAATGAGTTCACCACACATATTCTGGAAGTAGTTAATGCACATATGATGTTGAACAAATCCAGCAACCAGGTGAGCAGCTTCACTCAGATTTTTCCCTCCCCTGAAGACCATAGACTGCTTTTGTGCTGTGGCTTTAATTTCCTTGACATTTTGAAGGTTGAACCAAAAGAAAGGCTCAGTCCTCAGAACTATGTATTTATGTGGTATGTATGCATGTATGTATGTATGTATGTGTGTGTGTATATATATGTGTGTGTGTATATATATATATATATATATGTATGAATGAATGAATGAATGTATGTATTCTGGAGACAGGATCTCACTGTGTAGTCCAGGCTAGATCTCACTATGTAGATCAGATTGGCCTCAAACTCCTATCAGTCCTCCTGCCTATTCCTCTCAAGTGCTGCAATTGTAGGTATGTGCCATCACGCCTGGCTAGTCCTCAGAACATTATCTCCATGAGCTTTGCTGTTATATTTTATTCCAGATGAAGTACTCACGTATCTCTGAGATTTACAAGTTCCTCTGACCTCAACTCGCTTAGATGGCTGAGGGCTATGACAAGCTTCAGGTAGAAACAGTTATAGGCAATGCTTTTAGCTCCAGGGATATTTAGAGAAAAATCCCAAGTAGGACAGCATTATTTGCTGTTTCTCTTCCAACCTGTTTTCCTGAGTAGGAAAATCTATGCACTATTATTTTTTCTCTGAGATTGTATTTCTTGGTTCATATTGAAATTTCTCTATATTATTTTCTGTTGTGTGACTATACTTTGCTAAATCCATTTAGGACCATTTGAAGGATTTGTTGATTCTAGTATTAGAAAGTCCTCAGATGATTTGGGTGGCAAGGTGGAGGATTGGTTCTACTGTAGGAGAGACTAGGGGAGCGATGAGCCATGCAGCTTTTGTATCCAATTCTGTGCCAAACACTTTGTTAAGCTCTGAGGATACAAACATAAACTCATTCATCCTTTTATTTGAAGAGTATTTATTTTATTTATTTATTTTTATTTTTTTTAATTTTTTTTAATTTATTTTCTTAGCACTGAGGGTTGAACCCAAGGCCTCACGCTTACATACTTTGCAAGTGCTGCACCACTGAGCTGCCTGCCCCCTGTCCATTTTTTTTAGCTTTTGAGACAGGGTCTCGCTAAATTACGCAAACTGCCTCTGGTCTCCAACTTGCGATTCTCCTGCCTCCACCTCCCAAGCCACTGGGATTACAGGCATGCGCCACCGCGCCTGGCTTGAAAAGTATTTATTGAGTCTACAATGTACCAACTGTGACTCTAGTCCTTTGGAATATACCAGTGAATGAGATGAATGAAATGTCCTCAGACTTACATTCTTGGAAGAAACAGGCAGTAAACAAGAAAATAAATTCACAATTTAAGTAGTTAGGTGTCTTGAAATAAAGCAGGATAGGAGAAGAGAGTGATGGTGGGAATAAAATTGTACAGTTTTAGTTAGGGAAACAGTCCAAGCAGAGGGAATAAGTACAAGAATCACAAGGCTAGAATAAGCTTGGCATCTCTGAGGCAGGAAAGCAGGTCAGAGTGTCTGGAGTGAAGCAAATGATGGGAGAATGGAGGAGGGATGTAGGCAGGCAAGTAGGACTCACATCATGTAGGGCTTTGTAGGCCATGGTAAGAGGCAACTTTATTTTAATACTAAACATTTGGAACTTTTCAACCAGGGCCTGATTTTCTTTTTGTTTGTTTGTTTTTGTTTTTGTAATTTTGAGGGATTGAGCTCAGAATGCTCTGCCACTGTGC
Source organism: Pedetes capensis (assembly GCA_007922755.1). Taxonomy (NCBI): domain Eukaryota; kingdom Metazoa; phylum Chordata; class Mammalia; order Rodentia; family Pedetidae; genus Pedetes; species Pedetes capensis. The sequence goes on along the minus strand of VMDO01000353.1, from coordinate 178,389 downwards.
CGTACCCTCAGTCCAGTTTTTATTTTTTATTTTGTGTCGGGATCATACTAAGTTATGCAGGCTGCCTCTGGCCTCAAACTCACAATCCTCCTGCCTCCACCTCTTGCGTCACTGGGATTACAGGCATGCACCACCATTCCCAGGCTGATTTTCCTTTTAACAAGATCACCTGGGCTGCGGTATGGAGAATAAGCTAAGAGGCACCAAGAATGGCAAAAGAAATAATTGGGGACAGTGGTAGCCACGAGCTGGAAAAGAAGTGGTTGGATTCTGTGTATTCAGAAGGTGGACCTGACAGGAGTGATTGTTGGATTAGACACAGAATATGAAGAAAAGGGCGGGTTCAAAAATGACCCCTAGGTTTTGGGCTTGAGCAGCTAGCTAGATGAAGAGCTCTGTTTTGGACTTAAGTATGAGATGCTAGTAAGACATCCAAGTGGGCAATTGAATATATAAGGCTGGGACTCAAGGGAGAGGTCAATGCTAGATACAAACCCTGGGAAGTCATTGTTGTGTAGATGATAGTTAAAGCCTTGGATGGTGAGATGACTAGGGAGCTCAGAGGGCAGAGACATGAGCTCTGGGTTATGCTAACCTTTAGAAGTCTAGAAGCAGAAGAGGAGTCACTTAAAAGCCAGAAAGGTTGCTAGGTAGGCAGGAAGAAAACCAGGAAATGTGATTTTGCAAAATCATTCTTATTTTTCTCATTCTTATTATTTTGGGAGGAGGAGGGTTGAGACAGGTTCTCACTCTAGCCCATGTTGACCTCAAACTCATGAGCCTTCCGCTTCTGTTTCTCAAGTGCTGGAATAACAGGTGTGTGCTACCACACCTGGCTAAAAATAGTTTTAAAGTAAGAATGAGTGGTGAGGGAATATAAACTATGGGTATAGACAAGTATGTTGTTGTTGTCAGGTGCCGTCAAGTCAGTATCCAACTCATAGCGGCTCTACGCACAACGGGCGAAACACTATTGTCAGTGCTTCTCCGCTATTCATAGGGTTTTCAATGGTGGATTGATTTTTTTGGGAGTGGATTGCCAGGTCCTTCTCCCATAAACAAGTATATTGAGCAGTAAATAAGATAATCCTTCTGCTGAAGGATTGTGTTACGCATTGGGGGCAGATCACTTAGGCAGTCAAAGCAAAGTAAGGGGCAAGTGCAGAGTGCCATGAAACCACAGGGAAGTATTTTGGATCCTGGCCTGAACATCAAGAAAGGGCCCCTAGGGCCATGGATGTAGCTCAGATGTACAGCACTTGCCAAGCATGCACAAGGCCCATGTTTCATCCCCAGCACCACAGAGTATGTGGGGATGTGGTGTGTGCATGAGCTGATGTCACCTGAAGCAGTAAGTGAGGCATTTTCAGCAAAGGGGTTTGGGTGAAAAGCAGTATTCAATTCAGTATTGCTGGATTAGGAAATACAAGACTCCTATTTTACCAGGAGGCAGTGTGAAGGCGTCTAACTTGAAAGAGGGAACCAGGATTGACCTTTGTTTTGTCAAATACTTCCAAACAGTGTTGATCCACCTGCCTCAGCCTCCTAAGTGCTGGGATTACAGGAATGGACCACCATACCCAGCAGCAGTGGGCGTTTAATAAGTATTTGTTGAAAGAATGAATCCCCTCACTGGATAGAATTTCTCCTAATGCGCTTCCACAGTGCTCCTGTCTGCTGAGAGTACTAAGTATATTTGATCCTGTCATTCTTACTCAGTTTAGTGGATGAAACATTGACAGCAGGTAGTGACCACCAGGCAGTGCACAAATAAAGGGACTTGTGTAGGAAAGTGACATGCAAACAGTTGTTGTGATTGGGAAGGTGCCCAAAACCAAAGCCAAGAAAGAAGAAAATGATTAACATGGCTTGGAGGATGTCAGATAAGGCTTTAGGAAAAATAATGGCAAGTAAGTGGAGACTTCAAAGGGTGAGGAGAGTGTTTGCCAAGCAGGTAAGAAGCACGTTTCAGATAGGGTAGAACTGTTCAGATGAGAGGCATGTTTGAGGATGGCAAGAAGTCCAGGTGCAGCTGGATAGTAAAGTGTGTTGAGAAGGTGTGACCAAGAATAAAATACAGATTTTGACTTCTAGTTGTGTTGGGTGTTGAACACCTAGGTGTTTTATCCTATTTTGACAAGCAGAGGGAGCCAATCGAAAACTTTTAAGCAGAGGAGTGACACTATCTTAGGATCTTATGACTTAAACGGGGAGGGTGGATTGGGGTTCAAGAGATTAGATAGAGGCTGAGGTACCAATCAGTAGACTAGAGGTGAAGAGAATAAACTTGATTTAGTAGGCTGTGGAAATTAATGGACTGTAGAAGTTGAGGGAATGGAGAGTTACAGATAACCAAGGTCTGCAGGATTGGGCTTGGGAATGGGTTTGCTAATTGGGGTGGAATGTTACAAGGTTTGGAGAAGAAACTAATGAATTTTATTTTGAAGTGTCTCAGATATCTAGATGAGGTCAGCAAGTGGATAGTTGGCAGCAAGGATTTGTGGCCTAGGAGATGATCTGGGATGAAATCTTAGGGGAACTATCAATCTTTAGGGGGACAGGTAGAAGAGGAGGCCAGTGAGGGATACTGAGAAGGTGCAGTTTGAGGGGTAAGTGGAAAGCTGGAAGAATATGGTGTCAAGAAGCCTGGGGGTGGATATATTTCAAAAAGAATGATCAGCAGTTGTGAGCTTCTGAGAGGTCAGGTGTTGTGACTGAAAGACTATTGGATAGTTGGTTAAAAAGTTATTGGTGACTTTATTGGAAAAAGTTTTAGAGGTGTATTTGGAAGAATCCAAATGGAAGAATCCAAATAATGTACATGAGCTGATGCCACCTGACGCAGTGAGTGAGGCATTTTTAGCAAAGGGGTTTGGATGAAAATAAAAATGTGTAGGGGAGTGACTAAAAGAAAGGAAAGGTAAACAGTGATGATTATAGACTTGTACTGTATTTTGAGAAATGTGGTAGTAAAGAGAATGATGGGGACTATGTCTCCTTTTTAGTTCTCCCCCTGCAGTGCTGGGGATTGAACCCAGGGCCTTGTGCATACAAGGCCAGTGCTCTACTACAGAGCCACATTTCAGCTGGGACCATGTCTCCTTTCTCTCCCTGTATGCTTCATGACTAGTGGGCAATCAATAAATGCTTGAGTGATTGAGTGATCTCTGGGAAATTTTCTTCTCAGTGCTACTTTTCCTCTGGTTCATCTCATGTCCCAAAGAAAAAAAGAAGTTAGGAGTATCATCTTTTTTGATATATGCTTTCGAGGGTTATTTTACCTTCCTTTGAAATTCTTATTACATAATAGCTTTCTTAGCCAGGCACAATGGCACACACCTGTAATCCCAGCAACTCGGGAGGTGGAGGCAGAAGAATGATGAATTTGAGGCCATAGGCAGCCTGTGCAACTTAGAAAGACCTTGATTCAAAAATAAAAAGATAAAATAGGCTGGGGATGCAGTCCAGTAGTAGTGCACTTGTAAAATGTATACAAGGCCCTGGGTTCAACCCCTAAGTAGTGAAAAGAAAATAGATAATATCGTTTCCCTTTCCCATGTAAGCAGTTGTTATGAGGAAAACTCTGCTTAAATTATTTCTTAGGTCATTATTAACAAGTTATTTGAAATGGCAAATACTGTGTTTAACTTGGTGAATCTTCTGTTATGAACATATTTCTTTGTTTGTTTTTTGAGGCAGGGTCTCCTAGCCCAGGCTGGCCTTGAACCTGGGATCCTCCTGCCTCAGCCTCCTGAGTATTGGGATTACAGGTAAGTGCCATTACACTCAGCTCATGAGTTTATTTCTTAATTCAGCCCTTAGCAGGGAGAGCGTCTGTCAGCAATCCAGGAATGGTTGAAACAGGAAACTTCAGTGGGAATAACTTCATGCCAGCAAATGGCCTCAGTGTGGCTCAAAACCAGGTAAGCTGATAGAGTCCAAAAATGTGAAATGCACGCAGTCCTAAATTTTGTTTCTTCCTTAATGATCTAAGGCTATCTTAGTGCCTGCCCCCCCCCCTTTTTTTTCTTTTTTTCCTTTTTTTTTTATAAAGAGATTCAGGTTTGCAAAGGCAGGCTGACTCAAAGTAATAGCTAAAATCTTTTCCATTTGAATTGACAGGTGCTAAATTTGATTAAGGCTTGCCCAAGACCTGAAGGATTGAACTTTCAGGATCTCAGGAACCAGCTCCATCACATGCCTGTAGCCTCAATCAAGTGAGTGAGTGGTTTCCATGAGCTAGAGCTCCAAAATGGTATCCATTTCATCTGTTCTGGTTTCCTGGTAATGAGAAGTAAAGGAAAAAAGTAAAGTTGTCCATTGCAACCTGTTCACAGTGGGAAGTTGTGTAGTCCAGGAGAAATTTTAACAAGACTGACAAAGATGGCACTATCCATCACATAACTCATTCTTTCAATCCACAAATACTAAAGCCCATTATTTGCGGGGGATATAATTCTGAGCAAAAATTGACGTGATACCTTACGGGATTTGGTTTGAAGGAGTGAGGTCCCTAGCTGCTCGTCCTCTGGTATACAGTCCCATTGGTGTTACTGTCCCACTGTGAACATGAATGCATTTAGTCTATCTTACCTGAAGCCATTAGACATTCCTTACCATACCCTTGACCTGATTCCATTTTAGATAAGCAGCCTCTAGATTCCGGTATAATGAACTAATCTTATGAACTGAAAAGACAGTGCTCATGATAGTTGTTACTGTAAATCAGTTGATATTCTAGGCCTAGATAGAAAAGAAATGCTTGGGTCTATTCCCAGTTCCTGTACTATAAAATGCGAATTGTAATGCTTATCTCAGAGTTGCTGTGATGATGAGGTACAGAATTGCCATCACACAGTAGGTGCTCTATATATTTTGGCTGTTATTAAACATGTTACTGGCCTGAGGACCTCAAGGGGCTTGAAAGTGTCATACTGTTTCTGGAATACCTTTCCTTTACTTCCTGCAACTTTACTGCCCAGAGAGGAGCAAAAAGGCTTTCAGTGTGTGGATGGGAAAGGGAGACTTTTATTCTATTTGTGGTACTGAGAATTAAGCCCAGGGAAAGGGAGACTTAAGACAGCTGTGTATTCTAGGAGAATTCATGTGCAAACTGAACTATTGCTTTAAATTCTTTTTTCACTTTGTTCAGATTGTTATTTAAGGTCCTATTTTCTTGCTTTTATATAGTTTGGGAGAGGGATCCAAGGTAGCCCCAATAGCCTTTGTCTACAGGGATAACCTCGATTTTGTAATTTTACTGGCATTTCTGTGGGAGCCGTCTGTGAGTGAAATAACTGAATTTTCTTAGCTAACACGAAAAATACAGAAATAAGTGAAATTTGCATATTTGGCCATATCCAAAAGGCAGTTTCCTTCTGCATTGATTTGAAAATGACACTTTTTTTCTTCCTTTCTAGGCAAGCTGTGGATTTTCTTAGCAATGAAGGACACATTTATTCTACTGTGGATGATGACCACTTTAAATCCACAGATGCAGAATAACCTGATCTCCTCGGGTACCTGAGATAGTTCCAGGAGGACCTATTTCACAATCTGTTGTCTCCAGCTCTGTGTGCTTGGTGCTTGGCCAAGTGACTTCTAGGAAGGTGGTTTCACCTATAATAGGTCTCAACTGACGTCTTTTTGAAACTTTACTGCTCTTCTGTTTTTGTTTTTTGTTTAGAAGCCCAAAGGGTGATGGATAGTTGACAGGGAGGTAAACCAGGGTGGAATATCTTAAAGAAATTCCAGATAAGCTAGTTAGGACACCAGGACAGATGGGATTGAAAGAGGAGCACTACTAAGAGAATATAGCAGTATTACTTAATGCTCGGGAGTTTCTAAAAATGTTTCCTGTTAAGAGAAGATGAACAGGACTAGAGCCTGAGATGAGCATGCCAGCCAAGGAACCCACCACCCGCTGCTGATTTTTGTGTTTCTGTTTCTATTGGTGTTACTTTGAAAATTGCACTTTCCTCCCTGTTGCCTGCTGCTGAAAGTGGGTTTGTGTGAACATGAGGTTCTGGAGTGGGGACTTCATGGAGCAGAGGAGAGGAAGACATCCTAACTACATTTTGTCTAAAAGAAGTGCATCCATATGTTTAATAAAACAGTTCTATTATTGCAGTGGCTTGTGAAAATGTAATTTTTTTTCTAAGCTGGGGTGATTGCTACTTTATCATCCCGACTCCCACTTTTTGGTTAGGATCTTGATCAGGCTACGTCAGCTCCAAAAACCTCCATTTCCTCATTTATGAAGAGAAAACTGTTACTTCCTCAGAGATTTGTTGTAAAGACTGAATAAAATAAGATGTGTAAAGCATGTAGCATTGCCATTAGAGGGAATTATAAAGTAGACCTTGGGCTGGGGGTGTCAGCTCAGTGGTAGAGCTCTTGCCTAGCATGCCCAAGGTTCTGGATTTCTTCCCCAGCACGCCAAAATGAATGAATGAATGAATATGGACCTTAATGTTGACTCTTTAACAATGGATGATCATGTAACTGAGTTGAATATCTGCCATTTTTTCTCAAGATGAGACTTCTCAAAGGCTTGTGGCTGTTTTTTTGCCCCATTAGATCAGCTCTGTTTCATGTTGTAAAGGAGACTAGTTTGAAGATGTTTTTGACAACTCCAAAAATAAGCTACAACTTGAATGATCAAGAACCAATTTTGGGATGAAGTCATGGAGGTATATCATGCAAATACAAACTGTCTCTGAAAGAGGCCTAACAACTGTAGAAAGCTCAAAAAGCAGGTTTCTGAGAGTAAACATCTGGCTATTTTCTATACATACTCAGAGTAGTTCTGATTTGAGGAGCTGTGCATGTGCGTAAAGCTCAGGAGACCAATGTTATTTGCAAATGTGTTTATTCTTGGATGAAGAGAAAGATGTGGCTAAAAACAGCTTTGAAAAAAAACATTTGAATTTAGAATCTATGATAGGTTACTTTTATGGGTGGCAGATCTCTCTAGTTCCCATGACCAAAGCTCTAGCAGTAGTCCTGAGTGGAAGTCGTCTTTCTTTTCATAGAATTCAGCTGATGACTTAGTGATTAAAAACGACTTACTTTTTAATTCAGTGTTTATTGAATACCAACTGTGTTGGCCCATTGATCAGGCACTGGTACTATAAAGCACAGTAAGGGATTGATGTCCCAGGACTTGCCAGTGCAGCATTTCAATAGCACAGTGTAGCTTCCCAGTGACACTGACTTCCCTGCCACCTGGGTATTTGATGGTCTTTCTGGAGTTGTGTGACTTCTGAGCATTGCAGGGGCCCAAGGAGCTAAGCACAGGCAGGAGAGCCAGCGTCCCACCCTTGTAGAGCTTCTGCAATGTGTAAGCAGGGAGAATTTGCATCTTGAGCATTCATGGTCACCTGATAGTGCCCATTTGGCATGTTGTTGAGACAGCAGGAACAGCAAGTATGACCCAGGTTCTTAGAAACTACTCAGTGCCTGTTGCTGCTGAGGGTGGGACCAGCTGCCTAGGAAGATACTCTCTAGGTCTACAGGTAGGAAATGAGGCTTCTTGAGAAAAAGCACTTCATTGGGCATAACTAGAGAAACACCAGAATAAGAATTAGTGTTTGATGTGAATTAATGGATTTGAACTTTTTTCTTTTTGTTTTTTCAGACAAGAGTCTTGCTGTGTAGCCTGGGCTGGTTTTGAACTCATGATCCTCTTGCCCTACCCTCCAACTGCTGACTTACAGGTACGTTCCATCACGCCCACTTAGATTTTTTTTTTCCTGATTCAAATGATTTCACAGACTTCATAGTTGAGAGGGAAAAAAAAAAGGATAAAAGATAAATGCAGCTGGGGAAAATTCAAAAGTCCTTCATAACAACATGCCCTTCATTTGTTTAGCAATTATTTGCATAAATTATTATGCTATGTAGTATAAAGGGCTGGGATTTAGCTCAGTTGGTAGAGCGCTGCGCTGCAGTCTCTGAGGTCCTGAGTTCAATTCCCAGCACCGCAAAAATGGGAGAAGGACCTGGCAATCCACTCGCAAGGCAATCCTGAAACAGCCATTGAAAACCCTATGAGGGTCGCTATGAGTCGGATACCGACTCGACGGCACCTAACAACAACAACAACAACAATATAGTATAAAACATTCAAAAATAGAAATGAAGGGCCTGCCAAGGCACATACCTGTAATGCCAGCACTTGGTAGACACAGGCAGGAGGATTGCAAATTTGAGGCTAGCCTGATCTAAAGGAGTGAAGGGTTAAGATTATAGACCCTGGGTTTGATCCCTAGCACTGCAAAAAAGAAAACTAGAAATGAAAAAGAATATTTTTTTAAAAAATGAAAAGATGTGCTAATACTTATTTTCTGTTCCCAATAGATCTCGAGTATGTTTGGGAGATTACTGCTCAGGGGGAAATACCAACCTCATTTTAACACCCTTCGCACAACCCCTGCTAGAGGGGATATTCTGAGGGTGGTATCTGCCTTTGGAGCAATCCAGTTGCTCTGATAATAGTCACAGTTGCAGTTTTCAAGCATGCTTTCCTTTTAAGCCCTCTTTTGCTACTGAGAAATTGCCTCTTTTCAGCACATGGCAGCATTTGGTACTCAGAAAGTCCATTATGTTTAACCCCATTGTTGCAGACACTGTGTCAATGCATCTATTTCAGGGTCTTCCTGTTTTTCGTTGACCCACCATTCTCCAAAACATGATGTCCTTCTCCAAAGATTGATCCCTCCTGACTACATGTCCAAAATACGTAAGGCACAGTCTAGCCATCCTTGCTTCCAAGGAACACTCTGGTTATACTTCTTTTAGGATGGATCTGTTGGTTCTTTTGTCAGTCCATGGTATATTCAATATTTGTCTCCAGCACCATAATCCAAAAGCATCAATTCTTCTGTCTCCATAATTCAGCATCTATCTTTTGCAGGCATATGATGCAACTGAAAATACCATGATATGAGTCAGGTGCACCTTCATCTTCCATGTGATGTCTTTTCAACACTTTAAAGAGGTCTTTTGCAACCACTTTTTCCCAGTCTATCACTGTTGTTAGGTGCCATTGAGTCAGTGTCTGACTCATAGCGACCCTACGTACAACAGGTGAAACACTATTGTTAGTGCTTCTCTGCTATTCACAGGGTTTTCAATGGCTGTTTTTGGGAGTGGGTTGCCAAGTCCTTCTCCCAAGCATGTAGCACTTTGTGTTCCCAGGTGGTCTCCCATCCAAATACTAACCAGGCCTGACCCTGCTTAGCTTCTGAGATCTGATGGGATTGGATGCTACAGTGGTGCAGCTGCAGGCCATCTATCACTTGTTGTTGTTAGGTGCCGTCGAGTCGGTATTTGACTCATAGCGACCCTCATAGGGTTTTCAATGGCTGACTGTTTCGGGATTGCCTTGGGAGTGGATTGCCAGGTCCTTCTCCCATTTTTGCGGTGCTGAGAATTGAACTCGGGACCTCAGAGACTGCAGCGCAACGCTCTACCACAGTTGGTAGAGCACCGCTCTGTAGTCTCTGAGGTCCCGAGTTCGATTCCCAGCACCGCAAATGGGAGAAGGACCTGGCAATCCACTCCCAAGACAATCCCGAAATAATCTGCCATTGAAAACCCTATGAGGGTCGCTGAGTTGGACACGACTCGACGGCACCTAACAACATCTATCACTAGGAGACTGCAATTGTGGAAAGAGTATAGGCTTTGGAAGCTGGGTGTTTTGATACACATCCATAATCCCAGTGACACAAGAGGATCATGCGTGCAAGGCCAGAGGCAACCTACATAACTTAGTGAGATCTTGACACAAAAAATACGATATGGGCTGGAGGTACAGCCCAGTGGTAGACCACTTGCAAAGTATATGCAAGGCCCTGGATTCAACCCACCTGTACTAAAAAAAGTATAGGCTTGGAGACAGAGCTGTGTGATCTTGGTCAGCAATAATAATACTAACATGTTTACTTTGTGCCAGGCACTGTGCTAAATTTACAAAGATTATCCTTAAGATAATCTTGTGAGGTAGCTAACCATTTTATGTGTTGAGAAACTGAAGCTTAGAGAGGTGAAAGAACTTGTTTAAGGTTACTGCTGGTAGGTGATGAGCTAGGATCTTAACCCAGAGTTTTGTTTTGTTTTGTTTTGTTTTGTTTTGTTTTGTTTGTGGTACTTGAGGCTTGAACTTAGGGCCTCATGCATGCTTTGCAAACACTACCACTGAGCTACACCCCCAGCCTGTTTTTTACTTTCTATTCTGAGACAGGCTCTCCCTCAGTTACACAGGCTACCTCTAGCCTCCAACTTCCAACCCTCCTGCCTCTGCCTCCCAAGTCACTGGGACTACAGGCTTTGAGCCACTGCCCCCAGCCTAACCCAGGCTCTTGCTTTTGGAGTCATTACCCTTAACTAGTCTACTTCCTGAGGCACTCTGCCTATTTCCCACTCTTTAAAATCAGGCCATTGTTTGCCTCCAAGATTTGAGGATTTGGGTATGGTTTTTAAAGGGTCTGGCACACAGACGGAACTTAATAAATGATGTCATTCATGCAGAAACTCATGTTGTTTTTATTCTGTAGCTTTAGAAGGAAATAATCTTGGATAATCACTCATGGCTTTAACAATATTTTAAGCACCACCTGACGAAACCTGCCAGTTTTCTGTAGCTGTAGGTCTCCAGAAGGTTCTTTTTCAGTTGGCTCCCCTAGTTGTAGAACCACCTTTAAGGGCAAAGGCCCTAACATTCTGCTCTGGAAGCCAGATTCCCACATTCATTCATACCAGCCTCATTTGCCAAGTGCTCATCATGTGCTGGGTGGGACCGAGATGAGGGAGACAGGGTCCTGGTTTCCCAGGGGCTGAGGGCCTGGGAGGCAGAAGCAGGAGGGAAGGCCAGGGGAGTGGCAAACATACAAGGGGCCCTCAGCGGAGTGTGATCAGGACTGAGTTCCCTTTACTGAGAGGCTGGTGGCCTCTGACTTCTCTGCACCTACCAGTGGGACAGCAGGTACGGCACCAAATTGAGTAGCACCCAGCTGGCTCCTCTGGAAACCAATGCTCTGATGTGGAGGGAGTCATGTGTGAGGTGCTGGGCCGAAGCAAACCAGCCCCTCTCGCTGCACTGTGGCAGGAACTTTGAGCCTAAAGGAGGCTGGCCGTGTCTGTCCCATTTCAGTTCCATTGCTGTTGAGTCTGGCTTCTGTGAGACTTTGCCCCAGGTCTTTTAGAGGCTTGCAAGGGTTGGCATCCCGATCCCCAGGAAGCAGCAGTTGAGATGTGCAGCTTCTCCAGCGCCTAGATGGTTTTCCGAAAATGCTCAAGTATTTCCTCATAGTCATGTTTATCCACATCTTCAAAACAGTCCAGCTCAGGCTGGGGATGGAGCTCTGTGGAGGAGCATTTGCCTTGCATGTGGGAGGCCCTGGGTTTGGTCCCCATCACTGCAAAAAAAAAAAAAAAAAAAGGATGAGTGAGGCTCTGAGGCATTAGGCAACTTCCTTCCCCTCTGGTTTCCTCTCTCAGTCAGGGAAGGGATTGGCCTGGGTGCTCTAAGGTCCTTGCCAGCCCAGAGACCACAGTTTGTTCTCCCTGAATGCTGCAGCCATTTCATTGTCTTGCATGCTGTGGGGGACGGGGGTAGCATGTTGGGGAGGGAACTCATTTCCTTGCCAGGGCTCTGGAGAGAGACTAGGGACCTTTCCACCTGATCCACCCTCAAACTGGGACCACAGAAGGGTCCCATGGGTGGGGCCATCAGAGGCAAAGGGAACAGCAAAAGATCAGGGCTGGAGAGGGGAGAAGCAAGGCCGGGGTGGACAGGGCTGAAGAGACTCACCTGGGGACTGCGTTCGGGTTGCGGTGGGCCTGGGGCCCTTCCTGTGGGCAGAAATCATTCTGTATATATTTGATTTGTCCTTGGAGAAGTCTGGCAAGGTTTTTGCCTTGGGCGTGGGTAGTGGAAGGGCAACAAAAGGGTCAGATTGTGAGGCCTGAGAAGACTGAGTGGGAGAAAACAGAAATCAGCAAGGTCCCACAAACAGCTGCAGAGTCCACGACATGTAATTTACCTACAATGTCCCCTCCCTCTCTACTTTTCAGGGTAAGGCTTCTTGGGATCCCAGGTTTTCCTACAACCATATGAACTATTCTTGGGCAGGGAAGAAAAGGGTCCAGGCGGGGTTGAAGCTAGGGTTGGGGGCTAGAAATAGGGGCTCAGGCTGTGCAGCCAGAGCTGATTTCAAAGTACAGCCCTGCCACCTCCATGCTGTGTGAGCTCAGGTAAACTTTGCCTCTCTGTGCCTGTCTTAACTGAAAAATGAGAATCTTCAGGGTACCCTGAGAGTAGTTGGGACGGTGCAGATAGGGGCCTGCCAGGGAGTCCACACCTGATAGGAAAGAGGTAATGCAAGGGCACCACTGGTGAGGTCATCTGGTGAGGTTTCCCATGAGGGAAAACGCTTGAAGAAGGAGCAGCTGGTACAGGCCACAGACTGGGAGTGAAACCTCAAGTTTTCCTGACCTCTGGCCCAACTTTCCCCCATCCCCACACAGTTCAGCATTGCTCACTGGCCTTGAGGGGGAGGAGTCTCTGCCCTCCCATAACTCTTTCTAGCCAGGGAAAGGACCCAAGTACAGCTAACTGCAAATGACATGTCCCCAAGCTATGAACACAGCAGCAGGGGGACAGGGGAAGTAGGGCCAGCTCTGCCCAGGCAAACTGAAACTCACTTTGCCTGACCCTGAGCTGGAAGGAGGAAGAACTGTGCTGACAGGAGGCCCAGTATGTGCAAAGCACCAGGTGGGCCGGGCCCCGGTGGCACACGCCTGTGATCCCAGCGACTCAGGGGCTGAGGCAAGAGAATCACAAGTTTGAGGCCAGAGGCAGTGTGCATAACTTAGCAAGATCGTGTCTCAAAATAAAAAGCAAAAGAGGGCCGGGGATGCAGCTCAGTGGTAGAGCACTCGCAAAGCATGTGTGAGACCCTGGGTTCAACCCCCAGTACCACAAAAAAAAAAAAAAAAAAAAAAGGCCAGACGAGAGTCCTACACCCTGAGTGAGCTTCAGGAGTCCCTCTGTGGTTGGAGGAGGACGCAGAGGGTGGAGGGAGATGGCCCCGAAGGCCAGGCTAGAGTCCACTCATAAAGGACCCCGATGGCATGCAGAGCCGCTGAAGATTTCAGCACACAGAGCCCAGTGGGGATCAGGGAAGGCATAGGAAGATGTTCTGAGCACTGGCAGGGAGGGGCCACAGAGGCTGGAGAAAGTGCAGGTGAAAAATGCTGAGGCTCAAACCAGGGAGGGATGGCTGAATGGCAGAGGAAAATCACCAGACAGGGAGGTGGAGTGTTTTTACTCCAGCTCAGGCCTCCCACTTTCTAACTGTGGGGGCCTCTCAAATCTCAGGCTGTGTTTTCTCCATGGTGAAATATGGACAGTCACACCAGCCTTCAGACTGTGATGACTGAACCAGAAGAATGGGTGCCAAGTGTGTGACTTCATCAGCTTGACACAGAAGCCGTGGAAGGACCCAGAGTGACCCCTCCCCACCCACCTCGGTTATGTTGGTACCTTGATGTTTCCTTCCTTGCTGTTCTGTTTCTTCAGCTCCCGGAGGCCTGGGCTTTTGGGGGGCCTGGGTGGGGGTGCTTGGTTCTCACAGGCCGGCAGCTTCCGGAGGCTGTAATAGAAGGTGTCCGACAGCTCCTCCACTGTAGCCACTGGGAGAGGCGTGGCCAGCTGGCCCGGCTGCTGCTCAGCCTCCACTACAGTCAGGTCCAGCCACCGGGGAGGGATCTCAAAGTACATTCCCGGCTGGGAGTCCAGGCCCACCACAAGGAAGGGTTCTGTGATCTTCTCCTCTAGCCGCAGGCCCGGGAAGGAGACCAGAGGGTCAGCAGGGTGGCTGGTGTCCTTGGCCACCACCTTGACCTCACAGGGCAGCGAGAACTGGGCAGTCAGATCTGCTAGGCTGTAGCGCCGGCTGTCATTCATCTCCTCCACGAAGCCACCATGGAGGTAGAGGGGCAACAGTACCTGTTCTTGGTCTTCCACTTCCTCTGCATAATCTCTCTCTTCTTCCTCCCCAGTCCGCTCACTTAGCCGCTGACATACCAAGATATCTATGTCCTGGCCCTGGGCCCCATAGAACAGGCCAGGCCTCAAGACCTCCAGCCGGTCACCCACAGCCAGGGAGGAGAACTCGGGGTTCTCCTCCTCTCCATCACAATCTCTTGTGGCCACAACCCGGAGGGGCTGGCCTGGCTGGAGAGCAGCCAGGAGGTCATAGGCTGTGGGGAACTCCCTGGGCCGCCGCCGCAGCTTGCCCTGGTAGGCCCCAGAGACCATGAAGTGTTTGGGCACCTTCCGGCCCTTGCTCGAGGCCAGGACTCTCCAGGGTGGTGAGGCCAGGCCGTAGATACAGAGCCTCTGGCCTTTCCGCAAAGAGCTCACCCATGGACTGAGGAAGATGGAAGCCCCATCTGGCACCTCCAGGATCTCTGTGGTCATGGGGAAGGGGCCTCCTTGGGCCAGGGCCTCACTCAGGAGCAGTGGTTTGATGAAGTGGACATGCTGGGAGGAGGCAGTGATGTCCTCGACCTCGACCTCCAAAGTAGAGGGGATCCTGACGATGGTCTCGCGCACTGAGGAGGGGAGATGGGTCAGGAGTGCAGCACGCACAGCCCCGGTGGTGGGCTCCCACCCCAGGCAAAAAGCAGTGGTCAGGACTTGCTGGGTTCTTTGCTGGATTCATCTGCCCTTTCCTACCAGCATTTTCCTATTTTACTAGATTCTGTGCCCACTCTTTCCCAGTCTTTCTCTCTCTTTTGTTTGGTTTATACTTGGGGGTTGAGCCCAGGGTCTTGCAAATGATTTGCAAATGCTCTACCACTGAGCTGCACCCCCAGTCCCTTTTTTAATTTTTTATCTTGAGACAATGTCTCACTAAATTACACAGGCTACCTGTGGCCTCAAACTTGCAATCCTCCTGCCTTGCCTCCTGAGTCACTGGGATTACAGGAGTATACCAATGAATCCGGGAAAAATTTTTAAAGTATAGCCATAATAAGCCAGGTGTGGTGGCACACGCCTATAATCCCAGCACTCAAGCAGCTGAGGAAGGAGGATCATGAGTTCAATGTTAGCCGAGGCTACACAATGAGACTATCTAAAAAAAAAAAAAAATTTTTTTCAAAACACTAACCACAGAAAAAAAGAACCATAGTGCCATTATTGCATCTAAATAATAATTAAATTCCTAGTGACACGAAATATCCAATCAGTTCCACCACTTTTAAAATCTTAATTTAATTGTAAATGTAATTTCATCAATTGCCTTTCGAAATCCTTTTTGGATTTAAGTAGAATGATAAAACTAAATCAAGAAGACCCATGAGCTGGGCATGGTGGCGCATGCCTGTAATCCCAGCGGCTTGGGAGGCGGAGGCAGGAGGATCGCAAGTTCGAGACCAGAGGCAGTCTGCGTAATTTAGCGAGACCCTGTCTCAAATAGTTAAAAAATGGGCTGAGGGTGCAGCTCAGTGGTCCAGCAGAGAATGCAAGCGCGAGGCCCTGGGATCAACCCCCAGTACCGCAAAAAAAAAAAAAAAAAAAAAAGAAGACCCATGAGTAAATGACCTGGAGGCATTTATTTCCTCTCTGGACATTGATTTGCATCCTGATATAAGACCATGGGGAAAACGGGGCCATCTGCTGTGTGGTTTGAGTCACACCATATAGAAGGTAGGGCAGGGAAAACTGTCTCCATTATACAGAAAAGAACGCCAAGGCTTAGAGGGGTGGCGACTTTCCTCAAGTCAGACAGCTGGGAATTTTGCTCTGTGCCAGATGAATCAATAATTGGTTGAACCTGGGAGGTACTCACATGGGTGGGGGTTCATTATACTGTTTTCTTTTTCAAAATAGTTTTTGGATTACCTGAACTGTGTCATTATCTGGGGCAGCCTCCCAAACCCCAGCTACCATTCAAACCTCTGGGTCCCCAGATCATGGTCTCTTACTACCATTTCCCATGGAGAGGCTCCAGGGAACCCTGGGAAAAAGCTAGTGTCAGCTCCTGGGAGATGTTCGAAAGGAGCCTAGAACATTCTATACCAGAATGCAAGAAAATCTATTCAAGGCCACACAGGTCTGTGAAATAAGATTCAGGAACCCACCTGAAAAAGCTCCTGCCGGCCAAAGCTGCGATAATTTGAGCATCAATAAGAATAACATGAGTGGATTAAAACATTGAAAACATTTCATTTCTGAGTTCATAATGATTGAAAAAAAAAACAAACAAAAAAAACAACAACTCAGCAGTAGAGAAGATGAGGCAGGAGGATTGTGAGCTGAGTTCATGGCCTGCCTGGGCTACATAGTAAAACCCTATCTCCAACAAAACAAAAACCTCAAAAACCCTATATTGTCGCCCTTACAGGATGATCAACCCAAACTCCTTATTGTAAATGCTGGTAAACAAAGAATAGGTTGTTTCTTGGGACTTCCTCAGGACAGACTGGTGGCAGAATTTAGAGCAGGTTTAGAGAAACAGGCAGACCCTGGCCAAGGGTGTCCAGGTGGAGGCCATGCCTATGTGGAGGTAGAAGAATGGGTGTCTGGGGACTTTTACAAAATATCCTGTGTCAACTCTAGCTAAAGAGTAGCTATGGGGAAATTTCTCTTTATAGACATGTCACAGGTAACAAATGAAGTAGTAATGATGAGATTAAAGTATCACTGCAGTTCCCAAGCTGTCATCATCAATGAATGCTCCTATCACACCAACTGGCCCATGGTTATGTTCTTTGATCTATATCACATGCCAAAGCTTGTGCTGTGAGTTCCTAAGGATGGGCAGCCTACCACAGAGCTGAGTGAGGATGCTCTGCCCTATGTCTCACATGGCAGTGAGAAACTGCGCACCTTGCACCTGAGCAAGCTCTGGTCTAAGAGCCAGATTACAGATGTGCAGAGGAGAGTTAACATGCAGGCCTCAGAGGGCTCTTCCTTCACAGGCTGGTTGGCAAAGCCTAGGGCCAGCATCTGGAAGCTCAAATTTAAGCAGAGTCCCACCATTCTCCAAACAGAATGTGCCTAAAACTGTTCAAAGAAACAGCGTGGCTCTTCCTTGGACACCTGGTTTCCTTTGAGGAGCCTGGAATGGTGGTCTGTGCCTACATGACCAGCCCATGATAAAAAGTGTGAGTGCTAAACCAGGTGTCATGGCACACACCTATAATCCCAGCACTTGGGAGGCTGAGGCAGGAGGATTGAAAGGAGTTTGAGGCCAGCCTGGACTACATAGCAAGGCTCTGTCTCAAAAACAAAAAACAAAAAACCCCACCAAACCCTGGGCATCCCATTGGATTCAGTCTCTGGTAGGCTCCCCTGGTGGACCCTAGACATGCTGTCATGACTTGTGGTTGGAAGAACTAAGCATGTCCTGTGTGATTCCACTGGGAGGAGACTCAGAAGCCTCAGCCTGGTTTCCTTAGACTCCTCCCAAAGCACTTTCCCTGCATTGATTTTGCTGTGTCCTTTTGCTGTAATACATCATGGCTACAAACACTACAATATGCCAGATCCTAAGAGCCTTCCTAGTAAATCATTGAATCTAGGGGTGGTCTTCATCCCCATTATGATAGGAAATACAGGGGACAGAGGACTACATTAAACACCACCACAAGGATGCCATCAGCAATTCCTGAGATGTAAGAAACCTTATAGGTTCAGTGGCCTAGTCTCTTCAGGAAATAAATTACAAGAAAAATGGAGAAGGAAGGGAAACCTATGGATTAAATTAAGAGAGTTAGGAGAGACATAACAATCAATGGCAATGCTGTCGACTTTGCTTGGATCTTGACTTGAATATATGAAAAATATTCATAAGACAATTGTTGTTGTTGTTAGGTGCCGTCAAGTTGTGTCCGATTCATAGGGTTTTCAGTGGCTGATTATTTTGGGATTGCCTTGGGAGTGGATTGCCATGTCCTTCTCCCTTTTTGGGGTGCTGGGAATCGAACTCAGGACCTCAGAGACTGCAGAGCAGCACTCTACTAACTGAGCTAAATCCCAGCCCCTCATGAGACAATAGAGGAATTCAAATCCCAAGTGGATATTACCACCAACTGGCGGCATGAAGGAGTTATTTCTAATTTTTTATATGTGTGTGATGATGGTATTATAGTTCTGTTAAAAAAGAAGAGTCATAAGACAGGCAGGGTGGTACATGCTTATAATCCCAACACTTGAGAGGCTGTGGCAGGAAGATTGACAGAGTTTGAGGCCAGCCTCCCCTATATAGCAAGACTGTCTCAAAAAGAATAAGGAGGAGGAGGAGGAGAGGAGGTGAAAAGGAGGGGGAGGAGGGGAGGGAGAAGGAGAAGAGGAGGATGAGGAGGAGAGGAGGAAGAAGAGGGGAGTAGGAACAGTAGTAGTCATGGCCTGGGAACGTAGCTTAGTAATAGAGTGGCCTGTGTTTGATCCCGGGACACACCCACTAAAAACAGTCATTTTCAAAAGAGACATATTAGAATATTTATGAAAGAAATGACATGATATCTGAAGTCTGTTTTAAATTAATCAGGTGGGATGGGGAGAAGGAAGGGATGGGCAGATATAAGAAAAAGTGAGTCATGAGTGGTCATTGTCATGCTGGGTGATGGGGTCATGAGACTCATTTTACTTCTTGCTTTGATATGTTTGAACTTTCCTATAATAAAAGGTTTGGCTGGGCACTATGGTGCATACCTATAATCCCAGCAACTCAAGAGGCTGAGGCAGGAGGATCCCAGGCTTGAGGCCGTGGGAAGCCTATACAACTTAAAGAGACCCTATCTCAAAAAATAAAAAATAACGAGGGAGCTGGGTGTGCAATCAGTGATAGAGAACTTGCCTAGCATGAGAGAGACTCTGGGTTCAACACCCCAGTACTGCTAAAAAAAAAAAAAAAAAATGGAGCTGGGGTTGTAGCTCAGTGGTAGAGAGCTGGGTTTGATCCTCAGTACTACCTTAAAAAAAAAAAAAAAAGGTAAAGAAGCTGGGCACGGAGACATATGCCTGCAATCCCAGCACTCCAGAGATTGAGGCAGAAGGATTGTGAGCTCTAGGTCAGCCTGGGCTATATAGACTCTGTCTCAAAAAAAAAAAAAAAAAAAAAAAAAAGGCAGAGGGTGGCAAAGAATCCCACTTGGCTTTGCAGGCTGGCAGCAACCTGACTACCTGCTCCGTAGGTAACCAGCTACCAAGAAGCTGGGCCTCGAGCTGTCTGTGCTCCAGGAAGAAGCCCAGGTACCATTCTTCTACTGCAGCTCAGGCTTGGCCTCTGACTGGTCAGCCTTGGCCAGGTTCTGCCTGTTTCCTCCACACTCCTCTGCATGCTGCCCCTGGCCTGTCTGGAGCAATATCCCAAGAAACAAGCTATGAAACAGCTGGAGGGTCACGTGGACATTGTCACCAGGAAACCATCCTGTTCTCCCCAGAGTCCGGAAAAGTATGGCTCTTCCAAGCCACAGGTCACATTTTCATTGTGCCTCTGTACCAGCTGGTAGCAAGCTCAGAACCCAGCTTTTGCCAATTCTGTAGAGCACATGGGACGTCACCCATGTCTCTCCCATTTTCCTATCTCCTTTTACACCAAGTTTCCCACTTAACTGGGTATCTGTATTCTGTTACATTGTTTACACTGCATAAGCCACCTGGAATCCCTAGACTATCCACAGAGGGGAGTCTTCCACCAGATCAGCTCCCAGGGCTCCCACCCCACCCTGACAATCCCCTACTTGCCCCCGGCCCCACGGCGCAGACAACTCACTGTGCATGATGGCTTGGACCTCATACTGGGGCTTCAGTATCAAGGTGTGCCAGGGTAGGATGGGGCAGGTGAGCCTGACACCCTTCAGAGAGGGGTCCTGCAGGACCTGGAGCAGGGTTCTGGGGGCACCAGGCTCCCATTTCCAGAACGGCCCCTTCTGGGTCAGGGGCAGGTGCAGGATGACTTGCTGGGCC
This sequence comes from Pedetes capensis, assembly GCA_007922755.1. Classification (NCBI taxonomy): domain Eukaryota; kingdom Metazoa; phylum Chordata; class Mammalia; order Rodentia; family Pedetidae; genus Pedetes; species Pedetes capensis. The sequence goes on along the minus strand of VMDO01000353.1, from coordinate 158,399 downwards.
CCCGAGCCCTGGACACAGCGTGCACAGCGGGTCCCGAGGTGCATTTCAACGTTCTCAAGGGTGAGAAGCTGGTTCTTAGGCACCACCCTGGTCTTTGTGACAATACTGTGAGTTGACATGAAGCAAATGGGCAGCTGCATGGATCTCTGAGTTGTGGCAAAGACCAGGTCCTCCAGGGTTTCATAGCTCTGGAGGCTGGTGACGGGGCTGAAGTGGCCTGTGGAGTTCAGCAGAGGATAGAAGAATTAGGTTAGGGGAGATCTTTGAAGGTAATCCAGCCCAAGTCCCGGGAGGATAGGTGTCAAAAGTCGGCCTTCATCTAGCCATCCAGACTGCATGGCTGACAGACAGAAGGCAGAAAGCCAGTGTGTGAATGGACAGTGAGCGACAGTGGTGGCAAAGGGGGACTGTCACCAGAGACACAGAACAGAAAAGGGACATGCTGCCCAATACATGGATGGCTCCCACACTTTTCCACCTCCTGACCCTTCCCTGCCTTTAACTTTGCCAGTTTGGCATTTCCTCTAAACACCCCACACATCCAAAACCTATTGTAAGCCAAGATATGGAATCAACCTAGATGTCCATCAGCAGACGAGTGAATAAGGACATTGTGGAATATATACACCACGGAGTTTTATTCAGTGGTACAGAAGGACAAAACTATGGCATTTGCTGTGGCTTCAGGGGCCCCTCCCACCCGGGTCCATTACAGATGGAGGAGGTCCTTGGGGTTTCTTGAGCAACAATGTATGTATGCCGTTCCCTTGTGCTGGGGTCCTTCCTCCAGGAGGTGCTACTGACCTCTCCCCTGCAGGGTGCTCCATCCATAGCCCTCTCTAAAGCCAGCACCTACTTTGTTACCCTCCTCTCCTTGCCGCTCTAGAGGCTCCAGGTTCATCCTGAGCCCCACACCTCTTGCTCCCCACAGGGCTGGGCATTCGTGGGTAAAGTCAGATGTTTGATGAATGAATGTGTGAGCAAACCCATTCTCTGGGCACTGGGCACCTGGACACAGCCCTGGAGCAGAGGCCGGTCAGAAGACTATAGAAAGAAGGTGCAGCCGCACCAGGCTCAGGGCATCGGCAGACCCCTCTGAAGGCATCCCTGGTCTCGAAGCTGCAGAGTGGCTCATGTGCATAGCGCAGGGGATGCAGAAGATGCTGGGGCTGGAAAGCCCACCCACGAGCAGCCCACAGATGTGCCAAGGCACGTGGGGAGGCAGAAGTGCTCATCTTACCTGAGAAGTTAGGGGCAAGCTCCAAGGTCTGACCCGTCCCCGGGTTCTCACAGACCACCTTCTGGAGATGAACCTGGGTGACCTTGATCAGGTCCCCTGTGGAGAGGCAGCACTCATTCCCACAGATCTCATAGATGGAACCTGTGGAAACACAGACTCAGTTTCTCCATTTGGCAAGGGCTGAGCACTGGCTGTTCCCCACCAGCTCTGCTCAGCTGCACCTTTGCATACACTGTTCCCGCTGCCTGGGGTGCCCCTCCCTGTCTTTCCCTACTGAAAGCCAGCTGTCTCAGCATAAGCCACCTTTGCCTCCTCTCGCATGGGGTGTACCACCAGCGAGTGGCACACTTCTCTGGCCTTCCCCCCATCCCTGTGCTTCCTAAACTGAGCTCACAGGTAGAGTTGGTCCATCTCAGCATCACAGCAGCCAGCACAGGGCCCGGCCTCCGAATGTGTGCTCAGTCCATGAAGCACAATAACCCAGTGAATCTCAATATCAGACTCAGAGGGTCAGTGGTTCCCTGCAGGTCACACAGAGCCAGGTGAGTACCCAGCCCTCCTAACACTTTGCTTTCTCCTTCAGATCAGCTGCTTTTAAAAGGAAGCAGACACCGGGTGCATGGCGCTCGCCTGTAATCCCAGCAGCTTGGGAGGCGGAGGCAGAAGGATCGCAAATTCGAGACCAGAGGCAGTCTGTGTAATTTAGTGAGACCCTGTCTCAAAAAAGTAAAAAAAAAAAAAATGGGCTGGGGGTGCAGCTCAGTGGTTCAGCACTTCCAGAGCATGCGAGTGCAAGGCCCTGGGTTCAACCCCCAGTACCACAAAAAAAAAAAAAAAAAAAAAAAAAAGGGAGCAGAGGAGGAAATGGGGGGCTCCGACAGCATATGGCCCCATGGGGAAGGTTCTGGGCACCATCCTCAAGTTCAGCAGCCCCCATTCCTGGCTCAAAGTGCTAACACTGCGTGGAGAACCCATATGGAAGGAGCCCAATAAAGATCTCGCAGTGCCCAGAGTGCACAGCGCCCCATCCAGCTGATGAAGGACAGGAAATGGCAGGCAGCAGGACTTGAGGCCACCCGACTCTACCCCAACCCCTAGGGCAGCCCCAGGATGGGAGGCAGGGCTGCTCTGTGGAAAGGAGGAACTGTGGCCCTGAGAAACTGATGAAAATCTCATTCTGTCACCCAGGAAAATGTATTGTTCACAAAGCCCCATTCTGTCTACAATGCCAGGGTATAGACCTTTCTGACTGCAGATTGCAGCATCCAAAGAGGTCTATATACTTGGCCCTGCGCTAAGTGCTGCCACTGCAGCATCACCTTTACGACCCACAACTGCCCTTGGGACAGGCAGTTTCTTTCCTAAAAATGACACAACCTCAGAGAAGTTGAGTGGGTTGCCCAAGATGATCAGGTCAGTCAGGCATAAAGGCTCAAGCCTCTAAGCCCAGCACACAGGAAGTTGATTGCAAGCTTGAGGCTAGTCTGGACTACAGACTGAGACCCTGTCTTAAAAAAGTAAAAAAGAGCTGGTGGTGTAGCTCAAGGGTGGAGCACTTGCCTAGCATGGGCAAGACCCTGGGCTCAATCCCCAGTGCCAAAAAATAAAATAAAATAAAAGTAAAATCAGGTAGCAAGAGGCTCATAGTGTTTGCCTCCAAAATCAGTGCTCCTGAACACATGGCCAGCCACTCCGGAGGGAGCACCTGCCCCACACCTGCCCCTTGGTATTGCCATCTGTCTTCTCCCCCTCCCCACATACCACGTCTACACACCCACACCCTGTTAGGTTCTTCTCTACTCATATCACCCCAACTTCTGCCACTTCCGGGCACCCCAGATCAGGCAGAATGAGGAAACTGAGGTATTGTGACACAAGCAGGCAAGGGATGCTGGGAGGACAGAGGGAGTTGGTCCTGGGCTGGGGAAACAGCAAACAGATCCCAAGCACCCGCCTGTAGGAAGCCCCCAGAGATAGAATCAGAACTTGAACCCAGATCCATCAGATTCCTACATGGACCTGAAGAGACCCACTGTGTGGCCCTCCCTGTGTCTAAGTCCCCAACAGGCCCTGAGAACACTTTGCTGGATGCTGCTGTGGCAGAGCAAGTTTTCCTGCAGCGAGAGAGCCGGATAGGGCAGGGCACTCACACAGAAGATTGCTGTCTTAGAAAGGAAGCTGCCTCCAGGCCCCCAGCACCCCTCAGTTCCCTCTCTCCTGGGGCCACAGTTCCTCCTTTCCACAGAGCAGCCCTGCCTCCCATCCTTGCGCTGCCTCCTCTCCTTCCCTGGCCTCTCTGGGGCCCCTGCTGTGTGACCATCTCTGCAGTGAACTAGGCGGGCTGTTGGTAGGGAGCAGGTGTACAGGCTGGTGCAAGGAGCAAAGAGAAGGGAAGGCTTCGTGCAGGAAGAGGCATTTAAGCTGAGAACTGAAGGACTGATCAGATCAGGGGCTGCCCACTGTCTAGCAGATGGCCAAGGTGGGACATAGGACTGAAGGAAGGCAGTGTCGGAAGGAGTGGGGGTCAGAGATAGGAGGACTGCTTCTGGGGCTTAATCCAGTTAGGGGGTGGGGGTCTTTCTGGGGGGTAGAGCGCCAGCCTAGCATGCTCAAGGAGGGAGGGAGGGAAGAGCAAAGAAGGGAAGGAGGGAAAAGAAAAAGAGCTAAGCAACAGCAAGGATCGCGAACGCTCCAAAGCCACGGCCCTGGAAAGGTGGCCGCCCCATCTCTGCCCGACCTTGGCTCCGTTCCATCCACCTTCCCTCCTGAACTCACTGACTTCTCAGCATCACCCATGCCGCAGGTCAGGATCCCCCATCCCACAGAATCAAAAGCTGAGGTGCAGAGAGGCTGATCATGGCCCCAAATCACAAAGCTTAGGCAGTGGCCTTCGAACCCCGGTTGCATTTTCCCCAGACTAGAACGGGCTCTCCCCACACTAGGGAGAACCTGGCCCGCTCACCCTCGAAATAGACCCCGGAGCAGACCCGCAGCACGCGCGGGAGGGACGCAGGGTCCAGGGCGCGCACGAAATCTTGCAGCGGCACCGCCTCCATGGTCTGCCCAACTCGCTTGGCGCACAAGTGGTGAGGGACCACGACCGGCAGCAGAGAACAGGGCAGCCCCGCCCCTCAACAGCCCTCACCCACGCCCACCCGAGGCCACGCCCAGTAAGAACCATGCTCCACAGGGTAGGCTTGGTAGGAGGTTGGCTTTTGAGGACTGGCCTGGCCGGCTTGGGTCAGGAACTTCCCTCTCCTTGCTTGTTTCCTCATCTCTAAAATGGGGTTACGGGGCTGGGATTTAGCTCAGTTGGTAGAGCGCTGCGCTGCAGTCTCTGAGGTCCCGAGTTCAATTCCCAGCACCGCAAAAATGGGAGAAGGACCTGGCAATCCATTCCCAAGGCAATCCCGAAACAGTCAGCCATTGAAAACCCTATGAGGGTCTCTATGAGTCGGATACCGACACGATGGCACCTAACAACAACAAAATGGGGTTACAGTAGCTACCTCTCACCTTGGCCTCACAGTTTAGAGTATTTTAATCAGGACTTGACAGAAGATATTGAATGAATAAAAGGTGTCCCTACCACCCCAGGGCGACAATGATGTGCCTTCTGGGTAGGGATGATGATGAAGACAAAGATGGAGAAGTCGCAGATGCCCCTCCACAGTGCTCTGAGGAATGAGGAAACAGTCCTCCTGTGCAGTTTTGAGTCTCCTGGGAGAGACACGACTCTGCCCTTTGGGTGTGAGGAGAAGGATGTAGTACTAGGTCTATCTAGATGCTTCTGGACACTCCATGGCCCTCTCTAGTGACAGGGGTCTCATTACCTTTCCAGAACACCCATATCTTTTAGATAATGCTGGGGTTTAGCTCACTCAGTTGATAGAGTGCTGCTCTGCTCTTGCTGAGGCCCTGGGTTCAATCCCCACCACCACAAAAATGGGAGAAGGACCTGGCAGCCCACTCCCAAAACAATCCCCAATCAGCCATTGAAAATCCTATAAATAGCAGAGAGGCACTAACAATAGTGCTGGGCATGGCACAGTGTCTGGGAATGGGGGTGGGGGTTCCTTCTGTTGTATATAGGGTAGCTATGAGTTGGACCTGACTCAATGGCACCTAACAAGAATAATAGTTAAAAATTCTTCCTTGAGCTAAAGAAAAATCTGCTTTGGAGACAGACCACTCACGTCTGACCCTACAGGATGGCATAAGGCATTTTATTTTATTTTATTTTGCAGTACTGGGGGGTTGAATTCAGAGCCTCGCATGCACACGCTAGACTAGTGTTCCACCAGTGAGTTGTATCCCTATCT